>JAXCGZ010007224.1:10000-12106 GCA_037179515.1 Halocaridina rubra | reverse complement strand
TATTTTATTTTTTTTATTTTTTATTTATTTATTTTTTTTCAAGAGTGTGACCCCGGGACAGGCAGAAACTGCCCTAATCAAAAAAGGCCCGGGCACGAGAAAGTACCAAGACGAAGGAAAAGAAAAAGGTTAAGCGCAAGGCAGAGATGAGGTAATGTCACACAAAGGAAAACGACAGACTGAAAAAAACAGTTAAAGTAAAGAGGACCTAGAGATATGGAGAACTAGGCTCTGATATGACGATAGATCAGCATTTTGAAAGATGAAAGGTCATAAGAATTAGGAAAGACAGAAGGAGGAAGAGAGTTCCAGTGTTTGGTGGTAGGTGGGAAGAGGCAGTCACTGCACCGACCAATCCACGAGCTACAAATCTCCACACAGTACCTGTGAGATGAGGTTGCTTGGCGAGTGTTACGCGGCCTCGGCAGTGGAGGAGGGATGCAACTCGCCAACTCATCAGAGCAGCGATGGAAGTAGTAGCGATAGAAAAGCGAAAGGGAAGATACCTTACGGCGAAGAGAGAGAGAATCCAGGTTAGAAGTAAGAGAAGGATCATTAATGAGTCTGACTGCATTAGATTCAACCCTATCAAGAAGAAGCACCCCAGAAGTGTGGGCAGTATTGTAAGCTGGGTCGGATAAGACCTCTTTAAATTTCAAGTAACTACAATGAGGAAAAGTGATGACGAAAACGAAACAAAACCCACAATTTTTTGGATGATGATTTAGAAATTTGGATTATGTGATTCCTCCAAGACAAGTTATAGGCTATATGGATTCTTTATATATTGATAGAGTTAAGAGGGTAAATTTCATTAGTTTCGAAGACAATCGGGTTATCAGGAGGAGAAGATAAAGAGATAGCCAGAAACTGTGTCTTGGAGGCATTGAATTTAACTAAATTTTCAGTGCCCCACTCAGATACTCTCTGCATATCGGAGTTAAGAGTAGAAGAAAGAGTGATACGAGATTGATTACGAGTAACAGATGAAGGTTGTGAAGAAAAGGCAGAAGAAAAGTGAAGGGTAGAATCATCAGCAAAGGCATGAAGAAAAGAGGAAGATGGGGATTGTAGAAGATTATTGATGAAGAGAAGGAAGAGAGTAGGTGAAAGAACAGAGCTCTATGGAACACCACTGGTAACAAAGAAAGGGCTAGATGTCGTGCCATCAACAACTACAGATATAAAACGGTCAGAAAGAAAACTGGAAATCAGAGAACAGAAAGAAGGGGTAGAGTCATAGGTAGGGAGTTTGGCCAACAGAGCCTTGTGCCAGACTCTGTCAAAAGCCTTAGAGATATCAAGGGCGACAACAAAGGATTCCCCATAGTTCCTCAGAGAAGATGACCATACATGAGTAAGATAGGACAGGAGATCACCAGTGGATCTTGCCTTGCAGAAGCCGTACTGGTGATTGGAGATAAGTGATTTAGATTCAAGGCGTTTCAAGAAGTGAGCATTGAGCAAAGTTTCGAAAACTTTAACAATAGAAGAGGTTAGAGCAATAGGTCGGTAGTTAGAAGGAATAGAGTGGTCACCCTTCTTAGGAACAGGTTGAACTAGAGCATGCTTCCAAGATGAAGGATAGATACTGGCTGACAGAATGAGGCTAAAAAGACGGCAAAGCACGGGAGCCAGTTCATCTGCGAACTCTGCTGGCTAGTACAATGGTAACGCGCTGGCTTCGCATTCACGAGGTCGAAAGATCGGTTCCCGTCCAATACCGAGAGTTTAAACTGTTTATTGGCAGGTACTGCTGTGATTGGGCACCACAGTGGGGGGTTGGGGCTTGACCCGGCTGGTGAATGCCCATTGTATTGTAATGGAAATAAAGGTTTATTATTATTATTATTATTATTATTATTATTATTATTATTATTATTATTAAGGAACCTTGCAGGGATACCATCGGGACCAGATGCCTTGTTCGTCTTTAGCGAGCAAAGAACCTTCTGAACTTTGCGTGAAGAAAGTATATGGGAGGGCCTAGGGTTAGAGAGGGGAAAAGACTGAGGAACAGGTGCGCTAGAATCGTTGATAGAAGAGTTGGCAGAAATATGAGAGCCCAAGAGAGTGGCTTTGTCAGTGGGAGAGCAAGCTATAACC
>JAXCGZ010007224.1:0-2500 GCA_037179515.1 Halocaridina rubra | reverse complement strand
TGCTGGTATCAAGTATATTTACGTTGGTTAGAAAAGAGCATAAGCCTCTAAAGACGTGTCCTGCACTCTTCAGTTTTATAAAAATATAATCTGTATACAGATTTTTCATGTACTCTGTTTTCTCTTTATCAACGATCCTCTCCAGCTCCCATCCTCCTCTTTTTTCCACGCCTTTGCCGACGATCCTACCCTTAAATTTCTTGTGCTTTCTCATCACCACCTTGGTCTGTTGTTTGAAGTTAGTCTCGTATCACTCTTTCATCAACTCTCAATTTCGATTTACAGAGAGTATCTGAGTGGGTACCAAAGATTCAGTAAATTTCAATGCCTCAGTGACTCATTTTCTTTTTCTTTTTCTTTGTCATCAACTTTTCCTGATGGTCCTATTCTCATCCCAAACAACAAATCTTATTCTGTAAATTCAATAAATATATGAGGAATTCAGAAAACCTCCAACTTGTCTTGGAATAGTCATATAATTCAAATTGATTAAACTGCATCTAAGAAATTTGGATTGTCATTCATTGTCCTTCCTCTGTTACAAAAATTCTATAAAGGCCTAATCCATCTCTGCTTAGAATCCTGCCTTCTCATCTGGGGTTTATATCAACTATTCTCCTCCTACTTATGATCTCGATTTGCTTACTCTTCGCTGGAAGGTATCATATATTTCTCTTTCTTATCGGTACTTCTTCCATCGCTGCTCTGATGAGTTGAGAGTTGCATCCAAACTTCGATGACTAGGCCTTGTGACACACGTCTACAGAATCATCACACAAGTACTGTGTAGAGATCTGTAAGTCGCGGGTTGATCGGTGCAGTGATTGCTTCTTTCCATCCACCTCAAGACTCATGAACTCTCTTCTTTTCTCTTCCCTAAGTCTTATAATCTTTCTTCTTTCAAGAATCTGATCTGTTGTCATCTCAGCGCCTGATCATGCCATATTTCTAGGACTACATTACTTTGACTATTCTCGCTGCCGGTCTATTTTCTTTTTTATAATAATTTTCTTACTTATGTCTTCTCCCTAATCTTCTACTTTTTCTTCGTTTTAATGGTTTCCTTTTGCTTTGCCCGATATGAGCAATTATCTCTCTACGTCGTAGTGTAATACTTGAATAAAAAAAGGGGGGGGGTTGAAGGTCACTTACTTGTTAAAGCAGTAAATATACTAAATTGATATTAAGTTGTATGTTTGAGAGAAAAAAATTTGAGGACGATGAATGGATTTTTTTTTTTTTGCGAACTTCATGAATGCTAAACACATTCAGTATGTATTAGCTATATGCTTGAGTACATAACCACTAATATTTTAATAAGTCTTCAGCTTGATTTCAGACAAGAATATTGCTTCAGAAAGTAGTAGTATATATATGCAGTTTAATTTAAGTAAAATATATCCATCATTTCATCATAATGTTTACGCAATTGAATTATGATATTACTGTTTTAAGTTATTTGATAATTATTATTTGTTGATAATACTCTAATAATAATAATAATAATAATAATAAAAATAATAATAATAATAATAATAATAATAATAATAATAATAATAATAATAATAATAATAATAATAATAATAATAATAATAATAATAATAATAATAATAATAATAATAGTAATAATGTTAATAATAATAGCAATAATATTAATAATAATAATAATAATAATAATAATAATAATAATAATAATAATAATAATAATAATAATAATAATAATAAAAACACCAATATCATTGTATTTGCTTACCATAGCCCCGCGTTGAGCCATTGTATTGTTGTCGCTGTTGCAATTTTTGTTGTTGTAGCCTTTAATGACAATGTCGACAACTATTTAAGCTCTAGTTTCTATTGGAGCTTCTCTTGGTTATGCAGATAGAATGTATTTGTTCGTATTTTGAGTTATTTAAAAGCTTATTTATTTATCAAAAGGTTTTTTCTTATTTATGTTTTATTAGCAGATTTATTTCATTATTTAATTAAAATCAATTTATTAACTTTTGGATATTTTTTCTTTCAGTTCTGAAAAAAAGGAAACACAAGATTAGTGTTTACACTGAACACGTTAATTAACTTTTAATTACAAAAATGGATAAAAAAAAAAATGTAGTCTTCGTGGCAAAATGGTAGTGTCTGCGACTCTGAGGCGGCAGATTGAGGGTTAGCGCCCCGTCACGGAGTGAGGATATTAAGGGCATACACTCAGGTAACGATTACATCTGCCAAAACAAGTCCTTTGTAAGAAGGCAACCGTCCTAGCCCTTAGTAGAAAAGGGAGTTCGTGACGTAAAACCGAATCCATCCACAAAATTGAATAAAAAGACTTCACTTCAGCATAGACAATACATAGATGAATAAATGAATAATGGATTAAAGAAGAAGAATTATTGGTCGAATAATAATGTCCATTTTGAATAAATGTAAAGAGCAAAACTTGCTTCTCGGTTAAGTTTCCAGGCTTGGGTTAAAAGAGCCCAACGTTCCATTCCAGGTACAG
>JAXCGZ010007223.1:7500-12139 GCA_037179515.1 Halocaridina rubra | reverse complement strand
TTTCCGACTTGAAACAAGTGTTTTTTTTTTTACAATGAAAATACAGCTGTTTATTTACGTAAAAGAGAAAATAATCTTGAAAGAATATAACAGTATTCTCTCTATGATCTTTTAATAATTTACAAGAACACATATTAGTTGTAAATTTTATCAAAAGACAAAACAGATATTTTCGAAGGGTTATAAATATTTTTACAGGCTTGCATATCTTTCAGTGAAGAATAAGAATCAACGTTTGTATTAAAGAAAACTTAAAACGTTTCGGAATAATATCAGAGAAAAAGAAGATGTTTTTGTACAAGACACGTTTAGAAGGAAGGTAAAGTGCATTCCTATGAAGGGAAGTAATTCTATATGACCTTTGGGTATATTAGCGTAAGGTCGAAAATAAAACATAAAATTGAAATAAGAACAAACATACTGTAAACATAAAAATAAAAATACGCAAACTTCAATATATTTCTCTAGTGCTTACATATATGAAGACGTGAGATAACTTTTTTTTTTTGCGTAAGAAAGCTAAAATAATAATATATTAAAAAACTATAAAGGAAAGCGAGAGCCGGAACCATTGTTTACACGTAAGAAACCTGTATAATAATAATAACAAAACAAGAACATTAATAAAAGAAAGGAAGCCAAAAAACAAAAAACAAAATAAAAGAGACATGAAAGCTGCCTTATATTTTCCTGATGAAATAATTAAACGAAATTATTGCATATGAACAAGAAAAATATGCAGTGAAAACGAGAATATATTGCCAAAAAAAAAAAAAGGAGAAAAACATCGAAAATGGAAATGAAAGACACGATTGCAGAATTATATCCTCATGTGGATTCAGTAATGACAGAACAAAATTATTCTTTTACACGTGGAAGAAAATACAACTAAATTTCAAACACATTATAAAAAGAAATAGGCAACGCAAATGAGAAAGGAGACATGAATGCCACATGTATTAAACTTCCGACGAAGTATATTCAGAATTCTTTTCACAGCTGTTACAGAATGCCAAATACAACAGCAATGGGAATTACCTTCCGCGGACCTGGAAAGGTTCGCAGAATATTGTGACAATGAGTTTTCTTTTGCGACGAGATTCGACTTACGCGGTTCTGGAAAGGTTCGCAGAATATTGTGACAATGAGTTCTGCTTTGCGATGGGATTCGACTTACGCGGATCTGGAAAGGTTCGCCGAATTTTGTGACAATGAATTCTGTTTTACGCCAAGTGGCGAGAAAAAGGATGATAAAATAAATAAAAAACTAATCTAGTGACACACTATCTCTTTTTTATTCAGTTTAGTTAAGTCTACCATTACGGTATTAAAATTAATAGAAATGGCACAACATATGGAAATGTGTTCCGGTGACATTTAATCATTTTGACGCTTTACTCAGTGCCATATGTGATTCAGGGAAAAAACACATATACTGCACATTGAACTAGTGAATAAGTTAATCTCACATTAACTCTTATTTAACAAGAAATATGACAAAAGATTTTAAGAGGTCCTGGTGGAATATTTGTATCTGTGAATATCTACTTCATTTTCATAAGTTAAAATGGTTTGGGTGATGTTTTGTTCAGCTTGCAATTCTAAAGAAAATATTTCTATGATTATGAGGATTCCACAGATAAAAAAAAACAACTCCAGTGAATTAACATAACAATTGACATAATGTTCTTATCACACGTGGTTGGTTCATGGTTAGTGATAGATGTCAGTAGCATCGTCAAGGCTCGGATGGTCCTGACGTCATGAATATCTCTGAATTGAGGAATCCACCGGAGCTTGACATCAGTGCCATCAACTCATCTGGAGTCCTTACACCGGGAAATATATCCATTACTACTGCTCCGGTTGGTGAAAATCTTATATATTGTACTTAATGCATAAATTTATTATTAAAGTCTATATATATATATATATATATATATATATATATATATATATATATATATATATATACACACAAAATCGGGTGGCTGAGTCAAAGCAAAAAAAATTACTTTCTGGGGAGAGGAAATACAAAGAAAGGGATTGACAAACCCTTCTCTTCGCCCTTATTTATTCATTTTTTTACGACACGCAGGTGAACACGGAGAAGGTATTCTTGTTTCCTTCTCAGGGAGGGCAAAAAACACGTTAACTCAATAAGGAAACTCGCTTATTGTTTCCATTATCATACATAAATAATGAAATACGTATAAAAACCTAGAAACACACGTGTTTTACATATTATTTTTCATATTTTCAGGGAAACTTTGGTTGGGAAGGAGTAACATTGGCAGCCTTACAAGTAGGAGTGTTCGTGGTGGGCATCTTGGGTAATGTTTCTGTGGTAGCAACTGTATGGCGTCGAGGATCAAGTCAACAGCAACAGCTGGCTGCACATCGACACGCTCTTTTACTGTCACTGGCTTTAGCAGATTTACTTGTGACTCTGCTCTGCCTCCCAGCAGCTACTACGAGCCTGCTGTCAATCTCCTGGACGGCTCCAGCAGTCATCTGCTCCATCTTATCCGCTGCTCAGAGTACTGCCCATGGTGCCTCGACCCTATCACTGGCTTTTCTGGCATTAGATCGGTATTTGGCCGTTCGGAGACCGAAACTGGCGCCAAAAGTATCAGCCATAACAGTTCAGCTGCTAATATTGCTCTGGATTGTAGCAGCTTTGGTGGCCCTACCTCGTGGTTTAATGGCCGCCGTCGAGTCTTCTGACCCAAACTGTGGAGAAGTGTGGCCCTCGCGAATACTGAGGATCATTTACTACACGGCAGTATCTATGATAGTTCATTTAATGCCAATTGCAGCGGTGATTACCTTCCACGGTGCAGTGGCAGCCTCTTTAAGGCGCCGCGGGGTAGACGATACTAAAATGAATATGAAACCAAGGCAGGTCATTATCATGGCGAAAGACTGCAGCGTTGGAGGAGTCAACAACCACAAAATTGTTGCTGCCTCGTCGAGCGGAGGAGAATCCGGTGAGGAAGATGATGATAGAGCAGCGTTTGATTTACACGAAGCGGCCATGGCTCAGGTTACCAGAGATGCTGGAAGGGGAAGAGGACCTCAACCTCCCCCAAGAGCTGCACCTACCATGAGACCAGCGAGAAATATACACACTATTATCCGCGCTCATAGGCGGATGCGCGTAAGGGGTCCAGCCAATGCTGCTTCGATATTCACGTCTTATCGTGGACATTCCGTGGAGACTCGTAGAAGGCTGGCGAGATTACTGGTGGCCTTAGGAATAGTCTTTGCTAGCTGCTGGTTGCCTTATGCCTTAGCTCTAATATTATGGGCATGGTGGGACTGCCCAGCCACCCAACACGCCTTACAGGTCACCTTGGTTCTCGGCCACGCCCACTCAGCTGTTAATCCGGTGGTGTATTGGTTGATGAACAGGGCCTTCCTCACATCCCTCCATCGCTTAATGTCGACCCAACTCCGCTTTCCCGAAGGATTTTCCTGTAGGGGGTGTACGCGCCCCGATTGTTTATCACGTCCCCCTGCTCCTCCATGGGCGGGTAATTCCTCCACTAACGAGGATAACCTTGGTCCTTTTCACCCGAAGTACCTCAACCCTCACGCCCTCCGGCCTCAAGCCTCACGCTGTACCTCTCACTACTTCCACTGACGAAAAAAAAAAAAAAAACCATTTCTAAATGCCTTATTGCTTCATCCAATCCATAAAATTATATTGTATTGGTAAAATCCCTTACAACCATTATTCCAGTCCCCATAAATATTACTCTTTTATTTTATTTCGAACATAACATATTCCATATAAAAATATATTGTCAAATAAAAGAATATATTGCAAGAAAGACACTAGCAAATATATCTGAATATTAAATTAGTTTTACATTAATGATAAATAGAAGTTTAATCACAATGAGAGATGAGCTTAAAGCTTTTTTTTTTTTTTTTTAGAAAGATCAGTGTATTAATATGAAAAAAATAAAATATTCTACAATCACATAATTAATTCTGGTTTTAGCATTGAAAATAAGTAATACAATAATAGGTTTCTTGTGACTTATTTAACGGAGTTTTAAATAGATTATTATTATTAATATGGAAAATATCCAAAAAAATTTTCTTTGCTTTGTGGTATGCAATTTTTTTTTTGAAAGACTTCAACCATCTCAATATTAAATTAGTTATATATAAAATAATCAAAAGAATATCTTGATAACTAAAAGTTTTCTATTAATCAACACTAAAAGAATCAACTGATGTAAATGAATTAAAACAAAAGGTTTTATATGGAAAATAATCACTTCAGCCATTTAAATTTAATTGGAAAGATTCCATGATATGAGAGTTCAAGAAATTTTTCAGTATTTCTCTGCTTACTTAACAAAAAATATTAATATAGGAAATATTGTTTATATGCAATGATATTCATGGTATATGTATATTGATTTTACCGTTACTAACATTTCCAGACCTTTAAATTTCCAATAAAAAATATCTCGAGCAATGACAAAATAAATAACTGAATGAGAAAATGAATAAAGTATATAGGAAATATTGTCTGTATTCAATGATATTCAAGGTATATGTATATTGATTTTACCAATACTAACATTTCCAGACCTTTAAATTTCCAATAAAAATATCTCGA
>JAXCGZ010007223.1:0-2500 GCA_037179515.1 Halocaridina rubra | reverse complement strand
TTTCTAATCTCAGACCGTTGCCAGCCTCGAACCTACGATCTGACGCATCAAAGTCACGAGAGTTACCACTCGGTGACGGCGACCACCTTTAATTACAGGAATGATGCATTTCAATACGTCATGAGAGTTTTATGAACACTGCAATAAGCTCAAGAGAAATTGGTTTCGGTTTTACGTCACGAACTCCCTTTTCAACTACGGGTTAGTACGGTTGCCTTCTTGCGAAGGACTTGTTTTGGCAGATGTAATTGTTACCATGAGTGTATGCCCTTACTAACCTCAGTCCGTGACGGGGCGCGAACCCTCGACCTGCCGCCTCAGAGTCGCGGACGCTACCATTTTGCCACGGAGACTACAATAGGCTCACGATAAATACAATACAAAATTTATTGTATCCTGACATGGGGCTTGAAAAAGGGGTTGTTAAATTATGTAATTCCTACACGGGGGGGGGGTGTTGTAGGTCAGTGGTAGACCCCTTGAGTCGGGAAGCGACTAACGCGGGTTCGATCCCACCGCAGGAAATTAGGAATGGCATCCAGTCTAAATACCCTAGTTCCAATATGTCTGTGTCCAGTTATGCTGAGAGAGAGAGAGAGAGAGAGAGAGAGAGAGAGAGAGAGAGAGGAGAGAGAGAGAGAGAGAGAGAGAGAGAGAGAGAGAGAGAGTCAAAGTCAAAGTCAAAAACTTTATTCCATCAAAAATGGCTATTACATGATAATTAATCTAATTACAAATTACAAATGTAAAATGACAAAATGAAACGAGAGAGAGAGAGAGAGAGAGAGGAGAGAGAGAGAGAGAGAGAGAGAGAGGAGAGAGAGAGAGAGAGAGAGAGAGAGAGAGAGAGAGAGAGAATTATAACTAAAGTTAAAGCAAATCATTTCCTTCTCTGGTTTCGGTATCGTTTTCGATCTCATTTTCAGTTCCGGTTCGATTTCGTTCCCGGCTTCGGTTCACTTGTGTTTCTCGCTTTGCTTCGGTTTCGGTTCCTGTTTCGGCTCCATTCCCAGTTTTGGTTTTGTTTCCCGGTTTGGTACGGTTTCATTAGGACAGTTTTCAGTGGTCACCGTGGCTCAAGCGGTAGCGTCAGCGACTTTGAGGCTTCGGGTCGAGAGTTCGCGCCCCCGTCACGGTCGAGGTTAGCAAGGGCATGCACTCAGGGTAACAATTACATCTGCCAAAACAAGTTCTTTACAAGAAGGCAACCATCCTAACCTTTGGTAGAAAAAGGGAGTCCGTGACGTAAAACCGGAACTTTTTTTTTGTTTTACATTAGGACAGTTTTCACTTCGTCAGGTTAGGTTAGGTTAAGGTAACTTGCCTTGTACATACGAATAGACCGCCTTGGGGGTTACTCTTCCTAACAAGATCCATATTTTCTGGTTTTCTGGTTTCTTATTCCCCACCTTGGGAACAGAAAACCATTTTCCGGATTCTATTTGCCTATCGCTCTCATCTCGGGAGGATTTAGAGAGACAAGACATATCGATCCTTTATTCCTTGTCAGTGTCACCCTCTAGAACGGCTCACATAATTTTATTTGAAGGAGGAGGGGGAGGAGGAGGGAGGAGGAGGGAGGAGGGGGGGAGGAGGAGGGGAGGTGGAGGAGAAGGAGGGAGGAGGAGGAGGAGAAGGAGGAAGAGGAGGAGGAGGAGGCCAGCTATACGGTTTCCCACACTCCATTTCGTGGAGGAGGAAGAGGACAGCTATACGGCTCCCCATACTCCATTTCGAGGAGGAGGAGGAGGAGGAGGAGGAGGAGGGAGTGGGAGGAGGAAGAAGAAGAAGAAGAAGAAGAAGAAGAAGAAGAAGAAGAAGAAGAAGAAGAAGAAGGAGGAGGAAGAGGAGGAGGAGGAGGAGGAGGAGGAGGAGGACAACGACGACTATAGTTATTCGGCTTTACACAGTCCATTTAGAGAAGGTGTAGAAATGTACTGTTAAGCACAGTTTGGAGGAGAAGAAAAAAATACAGTCTTTCCTCCTTCGACATGGAGGAAAAAGAAGAGGACACTATATGGTTTCCTTTAGTTAATATGGAAGAGAAGAGGAAATGTACGTATGGCTCCCCCTTACTTGATCTAGAAAAGGAGGAGGAGGAGGAAGAGGAGGGGGGAAGGGGGAGGAGGCGGAGGAGGAGGAGGCGGAGGAGGAAAAGTGCATGCCTTCCCACAATCAATCTCTTGCTTTGAGAACTATCACCCTCCAGAACAGCTCCTCTCAAACCATTTGGAGGAGGAGAGCTGTCACCTTTCAGAGCGCTCCCCTTAGCCTATTTGGAGAATTTAGAGGAAGTGCACTGTCACCCTCCAGAACGGTTCCCCTCAGTCCATTTAAAGGACACTGTCACTCTCCAGAACGGATCCCCTTGGTCAATTTGCAGGAGAATTGCTACTTTTCAAAGCTGCTCCCTCTGTCCATTTGGAGGACTGCACTTTCACCGTCCAGAACGGCTCCCCTCAGTCCATTTGGAGAAGGAAAAAATGTCACCCTCCAGAAT
>JAXCGZ010007222.1:0-2500 GCA_037179515.1 Halocaridina rubra | reverse complement strand
ATATTAAGTATTTTTGCTTATAATTGTGTTTTATATTCAAGCATTGACTGCTCATAGATTGGAAGAAAAACCTTGGTGTCATTTATCGTGCCTAGGCTAAGCCTTTCATGTGTCTGAGTTGTCACTTGAAAATTAATTTTCTCATTACTAGTAGAAATGTGTAATCTGTCTGCCTAGTAAGCTGTTAGCTTATCGTTGGTGTACTTTGCATAAGATCTGTGCCCTTTTGGTAACACTCCAGAATTTTACTTACGACATTTTATTTGTGGGTACTGCCATATACGCGCTCATACGCAGGCACGACCGCTATACTGTACTTGTTCGTATTACTTACGACATTTTTATTTGTGGGTACTGCCATATACGCGCTCATACGCAGGCACGACCGCTATACTGTACTTGTTTGTACTCTCAGGCACTGGGTGCTAGTCGGTAAAATTCGTTGTTGCTCATTCCTTTCATTTGCACCATAACTGCAGGTACTGCCACGTATTGCTGTTAAGCAGGCACGACTGCCATTCTGTATTACCAGTGTTTCATACACTGTTTTGCAACATTTTGTTGCTGTTGCACTTGATTGTGTTGCTCATTCCTTTCATTTGCACCATAACTGCAGGTACTGCCACGTATTGCTGTTAAGCAGGCACGACTGCCATTCTGTATTACCAGTGTTTCATACACTGTTTTGCAACATTTTGTTGCTGTTGCACTTGATTGTGTTGCTCATTCCTTTCATTTGCACAATAACCGCAGGTACTGCCACGTATTGCTGTTAAGCAGGCACGACTGCCATTCTGTATTACCAGTGTTTCATGCACTGTTTTGCAACATTTTGCTGCTGTTGCACTTGATTGTATTTTGAGTCACTTTTATGGTGAGATTTTGAGATCACTTTTTCGTTTAAGTTTGAACTGTGGTGTTGAATTAGTTTTTTCTCTCCTTGGTGTTTTGTGGTTCTTTCATTTTTTTTTCTACTACTGTATTGTAGAGATTTGTTTTTTTTTGTGTGGTTGTTTTGGCACTTCGTTATTGACTGTTTAGGAAACCACCATGGAAACCAGTCAGTCACAGGAAACAAACATGGAAACCATCAAAACATTCGATGAGGAGCGTTACCTGGACATAATGATTGCTAGGGGTGAGAGATACGGTTTTTCCCCAAGACAGAAGCTCTTCGAATGGGCTCATGAGAAGATGGTTGAACGCCGAGATATGCTGGAGAAGAGAGCAAGTGATGAGGCACAAGCACAATGTGATCATGAGCTTGCAATTGCTCGGCTTCGAGCGGGAATCCCAGACAGTAGTCCTTTATCCGAAAATAGAGATTACAGGAACGGGAAGCACAAGAGCCCCTCGCAGAACTTCAATCGTCCAGCTCCTCCTCCTCACACTCCTAAGCCTTATTACGGCCATGCACCCACACTCAAGAAGGATGACCTGGTAAGACCTAAGCCTCAGCAGATCAGAGGCAAAGGCCATTACTCTGCTCCACCTTCCCAGGGTTTTCAGCCAAACTCTAAGAGCCACCACGCTCCCTCACACAGCGGCGGCCCACATAGCCGTCTGGCCACTCACTCAGCCCATGTTGTGGAAACAGGGCCAGAAAGGGCCAATGAGGATAATGCCGAGGAACCGCCACACAAACTTGCCAATGTGGAATTCATCGAACATGATGATCTGGAAATGATCCCAAAATGCCTAGAAACCATAAATGGTGAGGAAGCTGAGATAGCCCTTGACACAGGGGCCAATGGCATACTTGTTGACGAGAGAATCGTCAGGGATGAAGATTTTACCAGCAAAGTCGTTCGGGTGCGGGTTACTGAAGGAACACCCCAAATACGACGCTGCTGTGTCATTAACCTGGATTGCAAATACTACAAGGAAAAAGCCCCAGCTGTGGCAATGATTGGGCTTATGTACCCTGTCTTGATGGGTCGTGCACTGAACCTAGTTCCTACTTTCCAGGCCAACCTCTACCATAAGGACATTTCTCGTTATAACTTCCCTCTAGGGAAGTCACATGAAGCCATTTCAGCAGCAACTCCTGGCATCGATGCCAAGAATATGGACGATTCTCCGACTGACTCCGTTGAGTCTGCCGCAGTTAGTAAACGTAATGTGGAACACGGAGAGTTTACCCCTCCTTTACCAGATGATGCACCTCTAGAGCCATTGAAGTCCCGTCCAGACTATGCCAAATTGCAGCAAGACTGCCCCAGCCTCAAACGCTGGATGCAGCAGGCCATGGAGGGAAGGACCTTCACGGTGAGAGGAGGAGGCCAGATCACTTACGCCCTTGAAGATGGAGTACTTCGTAGGCATGTGACTAAAGATGGCCACACCTTTAAACAGTTGGTGGTGCCTGCTTTGTTGCGCTGCCAGGCTATGTATGTGGCACACCATTTACCTCTGAGTGGACACAGAGGCAAAGCAAAAACTCGGCACGTCCTTCAGAAGGCTTTTGCATGGCCAAACATGTACACCGAGGTAAACAAAT
>JAXCGZ010007221.1:0-12215 GCA_037179515.1 Halocaridina rubra | reverse complement strand
GTTTCAGTAACCCATCAAATTTTGTTGCCAGTACTATTTGAGTGAAAAAAAGTGTTGGTTAATGCAAAGTTCATTTGGCATTAGTTTATATGATTCGAATAAATATATTTTTCTGAGCCCTGTGTGAAATTATTTATATTGCTCAACTTACTTTATAATTATTCCTCACGAAGTCCAACATTATATCCGTAAGATTTAAATCCGTAAGTTGTAAGTGATATATACAAATATATTAAAGATATAGGCTTACAGGAGTATAATATACCTTTAATATGTATATAGTACTGTCAGCGCCCAACATTAGAACTAGTATTATCTGGGGAAAACTAGTTTATATATATATATATATATATATATATATATATATATATATATATATATATATATATATATATATATATATATATATATATATATATATATATATATATATAAATCATTTTTACCCCGACCGGGACTTGAACCTGGGACTTATTACTAAGCCAAGGCGCTACGAACTTCACCACAGAAGGTAATATGGAAACTAACCTCACAGCTTATATCTACTATGGTAGGAATGAACGCATTCTATCTGAACACCACTATGTTCATATTACAGTTTCCCCAACCTCACTCGTGGTTTCGTTTTCGCTTTTAATTTAACTTCCAATCTCATTCGGGACCAACAATAACCGTACAAGCACATTGCATATGTGAAAACATGAATCATTTTTACCCCGACCGAGACTTGAACCTGGGCTTATTATTACTCAGCCAAGGCATTACGAACTACACCACAGAAGGTTAAATCGAAACTTAACTTCACAGCTTATATCTGCTATGGTAGGAATGAACGCATTCGGTTTGAACGCCATTATGTTCATATTACTGTTTCCCCAACCTCAGGTTCAAGTCCAGGTCAGGGTAAAAATGATTCATGTTTTCACATATGTAGTGTGCTTATTTGGTTATTGTTGGTCCCGAATGAGATTGGGAGTTGAATTAAATGCGAAAACGAAACCACGAGTGAGGTTGGGGAAACTGTAATATGAACATAGTGGCGTTCAGATAGAATGCGTTCATTCCTACCATAGTAGATATAAGCTGTGAGGTTAGTTTCCCTTTTACCTTCTGTGGTGTAGTTCGTAGCGCCTTGGCTTAGTAATAATAAGTCCCAGGTTCAAGTCTTGGTTGGGATAAAAATGATTCATGTTTTCACATATGTAATGTGCTTATTTGGATATATATATATATATATATATATATATATATATATATATATATATATATATATATATATATATATATATATATATATATATATATATATATATATATATATATATACACCAAACATCCTTAGGAGTAACAGTATTGTCAAGGTGATGTCTACTTTCAGGTTTCATCCAGTATATACGAGTGTACTCGCATGTATCACTTGCGTGTGTATTGTGGGCCCATAGTGTCTGCAGAGGAACTCTTGTATTGAAAATTAATATATATTTGGCTTTATTTGTTCAAGGTTCATCGTAGAAAAAAATAAATTTGTTCACTGACATAAAACTCCGTACACTGGTTACATTATGTACACTATTGAATTTGCAATAACATAAATTAATTTCCAAAATTTTCAAGTATGCAGGGTAAAGGAGTTTGAGTTGAAGGCTCGCCATCTTTCTCATACTTACCTGGCACAGGGGACACCATGATCATGAAGGTGGTTCCTCCAGGGTGAGGCTCACCATTGCACTCCGGTGGTGCTGACCCTTGCGATTGACCCAAATGTGGTCAACTCGGGTGCGCAATTTTTGTTAGCAGGGGACTGCGTTCGCGCTATCCCCTTAACAGTTCTGATCAGTATTGCCAGATTGTTTGACATGAAAAGTAGCGGGGTTGCATTCGAAAAGTAGCGTATTGGCAGTATTTGTAGCCTAAAATTGACATCCGTATATATTGCTTGTGAAAACATATTGAAAAACAAAACGCAATTATATACACATATTTACCAGATACACGTATCATATGAGATAATAACGGGAAGTACATCACTCTCGTACATAGTAAATATACGTTAAAACTGTGTACACATGTATACTATATATACGTAGTATGTAGCTACTCTCGCAAGACTATCAATAAAATGGGGAAATTCAATTTACGCAAAAAAGGTACAATTCATTATTACTCACCTAGTTCAAAAATTAATAGCAGGCAAAACTTCGGCGGCATCGTCACCTTCTTGCTCAGCTGTCTTTCAAATAGATCGAGGAATCGTATTTCAGCATTCTGGTAGATGGAGTGAAATTGTAGCAACAGACATTTTTGTCTTCAAATACCATTTTGATTCTGATTATTGACGACAGAAGATTCAGCCCCATTCTGCTTCGGAGCTTCGTTTTCGTAGCCGTTACTCTCGAAAACACTCTTTCGACTGTGGCATTACTAATGGGCAAGTTGTACATAGTTAAAGCAAATGTGGACAATTCTTTAAATAAGTAATCACCAGCCGAATTTTAATGATAATTGCTTTGCACCAAAAATCAACTCCATCTGTTGGTATTTCATCGTGAAAAAAAAATTTCCATTTGATCGTAAGCAGCAAACGCCACTGATTCTCGATCTCACCAATCTGAGATTGATCGCACAATTCTAGAGGCAGAGCAGAAAATGATGGACGGGTATGTGACTGGCAAATTTTAGGACAAAGGTTGTAGATCTTCAGAAGAGTCTATATTCCCAGGAATGCACTTGCATAGTTCCTTGCATGCTCTTCTCAAAAATTGATAACGTTGTTGCAAAAAACGTCTTTGCTCTGTAGTAATTTTCCCTGAAGCTAAATTCTCAGCTAACAAGTTGGAAAATTCGTATCCTAGATTAGCATTTTCATAAGAGAGGAAATCTCTCTCATCAATATCATTGAATATAGCATTAACAGTTACTTGCGAATGTGGCAGAACTCTTCTCAACAGCGAAAGCTCGAAGTTACGCACATCTTCCAGAACACCACATGCATCAGCGATCTCTTTTTGAAAAAGCAAATTAACCTTCTCAAATTCCGTCAAATTCTGCATGAAGAAAGTTAAGTATAATTTATTTGAGGGATCAGAATACATATTAGACAGCTCTCTTGCATAGTATCTATTGCAATGGGAAGAAACCATTTTAAAATGCAATTGCAAAATATCCCATTACTGCAAAACTCTCTTCACGCAGTTACTTCTAGCAAGCCACCGTGTAGGGGATAGAGGTAAAATCTTCAAGGGTTCCTCGCCATCATGTATCAGTTTGTTTATCTCCATGTAAGAATTTTTTTTTTTTTTTAATGATTGTGACACCAGGACGGGTAAAAAAAAAATAAATAAAACAGCCCCCACCGAGCCCGGGCACGAAGAATACATTAAGTAAAAAGTAACAGATGGAGAGTGTAATGACTTGTCAGATGTAGCGCAAGGCAGATCTGTGGAACCAGTTATACGTTTCCCGTAGCAAGTAGTCTATATTGCCAGGCAATTCTTCTGATGCGTGCAAACAAGTTAAATGAAGAGAATGACAAATGCACTTGAGTAGTAAGATATTTGGATTAACCTCTTTCATGCGTGTGTACAGATAATTTTTTATGCCACAAAGGTTTGAAGCACCATCCATTGCAATGGCAAAGTAGTGTTTAATATCAACACCAGCTTCAGACAAGAATTTAGTGGTAGCTTCATACAGAGACTCAGCAGTTGTTTCAATAATAGGAATTAATCCTAAAAATTGGGAACAATTCGATTTTCCTTGGAACTGTAATATCTAATACACAGGCATAAATGTTTCACTCAAGAAATGTCAGTTGATTCGTCAATGATTAGCGAATAAGACTGATCATGAACGTCTTCAATTAGTTCTTGCATCAGGGCAGGAGCTATTACATTTTTAATAATTGCTGAGCATTTAGTTCTATGTATGTTTAGTTTTTTGTGTCATTTGTCATTGATGCTGAACTAGAAGATGGAAATTCACATTTAACCAGCTCTGTCAGATGATCGACGTTGCGAATAGATGTATGGCAAGCAGTAAAAGCAGCTAACTTGAGTTCAAGAGTTGTAACAGAACCTTTTTGCGAACAAATAGTTGTCAATTTCTGCTGTGTAGGTGTAAATACACAAGCAACATTTTTTATATGTTTTGCAGTAGATGCGTGCTTATTTAAATCAGTTTTGTGAGCTCTGATTTGAACTTTGCAAAGTTTACAATAAGCCTTTTCACTATCTCCTTTCACTTCTTCGATCCATTTTCTGAATTCTTTATCAGAGAGCCATGGATGATGAAAGTTTTTATTATAATTATTCCATTTACTTAGTGTTGATGGGATAAGGGCAATTAATATAACTAACACAAAGAACTTAATAAGGAAGGGGTGATGTATGGAACACAGCCACTGTAACTTAACGACACCAAGAGAGATTGAGGCCGACCCGACAATAAAACAAAGCCACGCTCTGGTCAAGATTTATAATACAAGCTTTGAACATGTTGAGTTTTGGAAAAAATAACCATTCCTTGTTGGAAATGAATGTACCTAGGTTGAAGTAACAATCAGTAGCTAATATACTTTATCTAGAAATTTGTAGTTTGGTCTTTCAACGTACTTTTATTTTTTTTTAATTATGAAGCTAAAAGTAGCGGATTTTGTATTTATAGCCTACAGAAAAATATAAGTCGCCCAAAAAGTAGCGTGTTGCCCAAGTCTTGGTGTAAACATATTTACTGTGCACACACACTGTGAAAAGTAGAAAAAATAAATGATTTTTTAAATGCAATTTTGTAATAGCGGATGATTATTGGCTGATTGTGCTTTTTCAGGATATCCATATAATTCGTACATTACCAATAATAAATTCAAAGGTAAATATTCATATTACATTAGCTTAGGTATGTTATGTTAGGTTAGACTTTCTCTATGACTTTTTTCTCCTGTGACTATTATATACACTCTGTTTATATATACTATCTTGAGTTGTTGGCTGCTATTTGCACGACATCAGAGTTGTGGCCAGATTTGAATGACATCAGAGTTGTAGCTTGAAGTTTTGGAGGTTCTGACATTGCGTTTGACGACTGTGAAGGCTTATTTATTCTCATTTATAGTGAACGTTGCGTTTGACTGCTGTAAAGGCTTATTTATTTTTAGATAGAGTGACCATGAGGTACTGGGTATTCTTCCTTACAGAAAACGTATTTCTTAATAAAACTGTTCAGAATTTCCAGTTTCATCTGTATCCCAGTCTTAGTCTGTAGATTCTGACTGTTGTGCTTCTGTGAAGGTTCTTGGGTAGTGCCAGGTGTTGAAGGTTGGCAATTGCTTTTTATCAAGAGATGGGGGTTCATCCAATAGTTGTGCAATTGTTGTCACTTTTTGGACATAATTTTGCCAGTTTCTTGGTGATATTCGTTGTGACTTGGTAGACCAAGGAGACCGCTATAATTGAACTTTATCACAAAGGAAGGCTTTTTTACTACATGATCGGTGTCTGGATAGGGATCCAGGTAAGGTCAATGGATTTCGCACCCCTTTGGTAGAGGTGAATGTTTTCTGAAAGGTTTGTAAAATAGACGCACTGTTAGTGAGACTAAAGTTATGAGTGTCTTGAAGGTAAGTGTTGTAATCCTGAGCTTTGGCAATGGCCACTAATTCTTTTTAAAGCTGTTGTTGTAGATATTCCATCCTTTGTAGTGCCTTTAGCCTCATGCACATGCCTCAGCTCTCGTTTCAAAGCAGATCAAAGGTAACCTTCTTTCATGGATCAAGCAGAGTCTACAAAACCGTAGTGCAAGAGTCAAAGTAGATGGGCACTACTCCACCTACAAAAACCACAAAAATTAAACCCCCCCCAAGGTGGAATCCTTAGCCCCTTCCTCTTTAATTGTCTCATGGAAAAACTCATGGACATCACACTACCACATGGAGCCAAACTCTTCAATTATGCGGATGACTTTGCCCTTGTCACAATAGGCGACAGAAGCTCTAACAAGACACAGCGCTGCCTCACCAAGATTCACCAAGCCTCCATCCCCCTCGGAGTTAAAATCAATGCCCGCAAAACCAAGGCCCTTCCCATCCACCAGTGGAGACCAGACACTAATCTGGTCATAGGTAATGAACCTGTGGACTGGGTTACCAAGCACCAATACCTGGGTGTAATCATCAATGGCAGACTAACCTTTGGACCTGAAATTCAACACTTGCGCGACAAGTGCAGCCAGCAACAATGCGGTCCTTCGTCGGATGTCTGGCCTCTACGATGGTGCATCATTTAATGTCCTTAGAAGCTTCTATGTACAAGGCATACGCAGCCTCATAGACTATGCTTGTCCCACACTCTGGCTACTAAAAGATCAACAGTGGGACAAGATAGAAGTAATTCAAAACAACGCTATGCATACCATGCTAGGAGCCCCCATGTGGACCAAGAGAGAAAACATCCAAATGGAATCGGGACTCATGCCACTCAAACTCAGAGCTCAGCAAAGACTGACCCTCTTTGTGGCCAAAACCACCACTGCCCAACATAAATGCCTTGCTGGCACAAATCTCCATCTAGCCCTCAATCGCCACCCCAACCACCATCCTAGAACCTAGGCAGCCAAGGTCTGTGCTAGCCTGCAAGCACTGCCAGTCAGGGAGAGCATCCTAGCCAAGATACAGGACACTCCGCTTCCTGAATACCGATGCCCACCCCCATGGAATGACCAACCACTCGACATAAAGATCGAGCTCCCTGACAACCCCAAAAGCTTGGTAAACCCACTTGTCCTTAAGAACATATACAAGGACAAAATTCAGAGCTGGAGCAGGCCAAACTCTGAAGTCCACTACACTGACGGTTCAGTAAATCAAGAAACTGGAGCCTCAGCCTCCGCCTTTACCACTGGAAACCACGTCCTATCCTGGAGGCTGTCAAACTCCTGTTCATCGATCCAGACTGAACTTGTTGGCATAGCCAGTGTCCTCGACTTCTTCATCCAGCAAGGAACTGACCATGCCCTAATTCTCTCTGACTGTAAAGGCACCTTGCAGGCCATAAAGAAGCCACTCCTCAGAGACATTATACGTATAATCACCACCATCCTCAGCCACTACCACAGGACAGCCAGCCTTGGAAAAGCCATCACTCTTGCCTGGATTCCCAGCCACGTCGGCATCAAGGGAAATGAGGAAGCCGATCAAGCTGCCAAACAAGCCACTCTTAGAGCAGAATTCCAAATATCTCTGCCTCCTGGGATTCAACATATAAAAAACAAAGCCACCAAGTCACTCCTTAACGCCTTAATAACTAAACACAACCTGTGCACAGACATTGGCTCCCCCTCCACCTGGTGGTACAAAGCCACCACTGATCTTCAGCGAATCACCCTGCCTAAGAACCTTCGACGAAACACGGCGGTCAGTGTGTACCGTCTGAGACTTGGGTACAAGTGCAACTGGCGAATAGTGGATGATATCATCAGGGAATGCACCTTTTGCCCGGTAGCCTCACCATATCCACTACTCCGAACATCCTCGAATGTGACTCCTTTTCAGAAATTCGACGGAAAACTGGTGCCCCCGAACATCCAGCAAAGATCCAAATGCCCTTCATGTTGCTACCGTACTATTTGCAATTGCAGATATCAAAAAAAAATGGAGACTGTTATATTATGGGAACATTAATATGAAAATAAAGTTTCATTGACAAAGTAAAGTAATTTTGTACACTGGCCTAGTCATAGGTACTCTGTGGGGTGGAATATCCTTGAAAATGCTAACATGTCAAGATTAGCGAGCCCACTCACAACAGGGTTTGCTATTCTTTACAAGAAGATTATTGGCTTCGTTATTCTTTACATGGGAATAATCAGATTTGCTGTTCTATACATGAACACTTTGGTACCAGGCATTTCAAATGAAAGACTGTTCATGGTACAAATGAAATTTAACAATAAGAGGACTAATTTTTTGCTAAATCAAAACTGAAATTGCTGCAGTGGATTTACATCATATATTATTGGTGTAATGAACTTAGGGAAGTGGAAAAATCTCGTTTTGTAGATATATCACGGCAGTCAATAGTGGATTTTTACAACTTTTTCAGAGAGGTGTGCTTGAGACATTTTGAGCTTAATCCTATAAAACTTGGTGGACCTGGGATGATAATTCAAATTGATGAATCGTGCTTTTCACATAAACTTAAACACCATCGAGGAGGGGCAACTAATAATCAAGTCTGGGTTTTTTCTTGGTAGATACTAGTACATCATCAGCAAATGGGTATATGGAAATACTTGAGCACAGAAACCAACAGACACAACTGCCAATAATCGAAAAAGTCGTGACACCTGGATCAAGTATCCACAGCGATGAATGCCGAGATTACAGAAATTTAGCTCATAATCCAAACTACCACCACAGAACTGTCAACCATTCTTTGCACTTTGTTGACCAGCAGACAGGCATTCACACACAACATATAGAATCATACTGGGCAAAGCACAAGGCTAAAATTAAGAATATGCGAGGATGCAAATGCACATGCCTACAAGATTATTTAAATCAGCTCATGTGGATGGAACGAAATACGGTTGACAGGTTATCAGGGTTCTATAATGTAATTGCCATGCAATATTCTTTCAATAACTAAGCTTTTTTAACAGAATTTGTTATAGAAATTGAATATTATGTTGGTTTGGCCATGTGGAGAGGATGGATGATGAAAGTGCTGAAAAAGGTGATGAATGCGAAAGTTGATGGAAGAAATGCTAGAGGGAGGCCTAGGTTTGGGTAGATGGATGGAGTAAGGAGAGCCCTGAATGATAGGAGGATGGATGTGAGGGAAACAAGTGAACGTGCTGTGAATAGGAATGAATGACGATCGATTGTGACGCAGCTCTGATAGGCATCTGCTGTTACCACGGGGCTGCATTTTACTGTGGTAGGGGCAGTAGGGGAGTTGGCATTAGGAAGCGACACCGGTTGTGGAAGAGCTGGGAGGATGGGTTGTGGCACTCCAACAGTGCCATCTGAACGGGCGCTAGATCCCTTGTCATTGCCCATAGAGCAAAATAATCCCCTTATTTTTTTTGTCTGCTACCCCCCAAGTTGGGGGAAACAGCCAAGGTAAATGTTTATGATGTTAGTTTAATTGTTCATTTGTCAATAAATAAGTTCATAAAACATATCTAATCAAAGATTTACTTTTCTTTACATGAAAACAATTGGGTTGGCCATTCTTTACATGGGAATCATTGGATTCGTTGTTCTTGACATTGAGATGTTGAGTTAGCTAATCTTGACATGATCCTTAAAAGCAGACTCCTAACCTATCAAGAATATTTTGAAGCTTTTCTTTACACTTTCAGATAAGAATTGATCTCAATTTTCAGATCTTTCACTTACTGGTCTACCTTGGCCCCTCTACCCCTGAGTGGATATTTGCAACCAACCAACCATCTTACTATAAATAATATAGAATATATACTACCTTACTATTTACAATTGCAAATATCAAAAGCAACTGGAGACCATGTTATATTATGGGAACATTAAGATGAAAATAAAGTTTCATTGACAAAGATAAGTAATTTTGTTCACTGACCTAGTCATAGGTACACTTTTGGGTGGTAACTCTTTGAAAATGCTAACATAAGCCATGATATGTTAAAACGTCACCTAGATGGTCATGTACCTAAAGATGCCTTATTGCTGTGAGACTTTTCAATGAAGTTGGGGGATAATTATTGCTGGATGTATGCTAATATGTATTAATGCTTTATTTGTTAATGTTTCAGTGATCAAAAAAAGCGAATTTTGTGTACTAACATGAAACTCATTACACCAGGTACCTTACATAGACGTTAATATTTTTAGAACATAATTTAATTTTAAGAAGTTTCAAGTATGCAGCTTAAAGGAGTTAGTGTTCCAGAATTTGTAGCTTGAGCATACTTACCTGGCACAGAGGACACCATGATCACGAAGGTGGTTCCTCCAGGGTGAGGCTCACCATTGCACTCCGGTGGTGCTGACCCTTGCGATTGACCCAAATGTGGTCAACTCGGGTGCGCAATTTTTGTTAGCAGGGGACTGCGTTCGCGCTATCCCCTTAACAATTCTGATATGTAATGGATATTATAAACAAGTAAGCAAACATTTATTTCCATTTACAATGGATTAAAGGGAAAGGCTGTGCATTATTTTGTTGTAGATACATACATCCAACTCCTAGTTTAAATATGTAATTGTTCACACACACACACACACTGTGAAAAGTCAAAAGAAAAATGTTTTTTTTTAATTAATGCAATTTAGTATTAGGTGATGGGTGTGGGCGGGTGGGTAGTGTGTAAGACTTTGATTTTTCAGGGTGTTAGTTTGAAGTCCCCCACGGTTTGAGGTTAGACAGGGCATTCACTCAGTGTAACTGTAGCATAGCCAAAGCCAATGTCCTTCGAAAGAAGGCACTATCCTATCCCTTTAGAGAAAAGGTAGTCCGAGACGTAAAACCGGTTCATTAGTATTAGGTGATGGGTATTGCCTGCTTGTGCGTCCGTCCCCGATTAGATATCCACCCTTGGAGGGTAAACAGCCTCTGTAGTATAGTGGACTAAAATGTGGCGTTTTAAGCTGCTTATGCTTTACAGTATATCCCTATGGTTCGTACGTGGCGCTAATAAAGTCACAAAAAAAAAGTCAGATGTAAAAATTCACATGTTTCGTTAGGAAAGGTAGATTATTTAAGATAATTCTTCTATTCTATGGTTTTTTAGCTGTGAGTTTATTACCTGGACTCGGTTTATTGATTATCTTGAATTGTTGCTTGCTATTTGCATGACATCAAAGTTGTGGCTTATTAATTAAATGAGTTCAGAGTTGTAGCTTGGCGTTTTGGAAGCTCTGACTTTGCATTTGACTTCTGTGAAGGCCTATTTATTTTTAGAGGTAGTGAACATGGAGGCTTGTTTTTCTACATGGGCGGCTTCTGGATAGGGATCCAGGCGAGGTCGATGGATTTTACCATCACTTTGGTAGAGATGAATTTTTTCTTCAAGGTCTTGAAAATAGACACACTGTTAGTGAAAATAAAGGTATGATCGTCTTGAAGATAAGTGATATAATCCTGGGCTTTGGCAATGTCCACTAATTCTTTTTGAAGTTGTTGTTGTTATTGATATTCCATGCTAAAGTTGAATAGGTTGGGGTGAATCTGCAGGTGATTTTAGACTTGTATCTGAGGTCATGTTTTATCTTTGAAATAAAATAAAACCTTCAGAACATTCTCTAGAATGTTATTGCAGTTTCCTTCATGTAGATTCAAAAAAGAAAAAAAGAAATGGAAAAGGAGACATTAATTAGGATAAAGTGGAAATAGGAGGGTATAAAAAAAAGGAGCATGAGTGAAGGGAGGAGAATCCGTTTTTTAATCTTTTAACTTCTGCTTTACAGTGAAGAAGGCAGCAGCTGAGGCTACATTTTCTTTGATAAATAGTAGCCCTATAGACAGTCATAGTTATATCCTGTCCCGAGTTGTATTTTGTTATGATTACATTTTTATTATTTATTCAGATAACTGTGGTTACATTCTTGAGAAAGGTTGGGTTGACCGAATTCTTGTTGAGCTTAACAGATTCACTTGTGATGTTGAGGACAAAAAGGCACAATATACATCTAAAATATTGACACAAAAATTATATTATTTGAAAATGAACATTGAATTTTAATGTAAATTAGTAATTGAGACCTACTTTATTATTTATAAGTGGAAAAGGAATCTTTATAATGTAATATAGCTTATTTTACTATGGGAAATATGAAGATTGTGTCCTTCTTGTTGTCAAATTGTACAGACTTTGATTACTTTGGTGATGTTGACTGAACTCGTGTCAGGTATAGCTCTGGTATCGCTTCTCGGCCTTTTGGCTAAGATCAAAGTGTAGTATCTGTTCTTATCAGCTTAATATCTGATACGATGCCCATGTGGCGTCTATGATATTAATCTGATTTTTGTATTTTGGCGAAGTGCTAGGGGCTTGCTCCACCTTTGCCGCGGATCGGCCCGGTATTGCAGTACCTCCGGGATTGGTCCACCAAAATCTAGTCATCTGAAATCTGAAATAGTAAGGGAACTATCTATATACATTTTTATTTCTTCAGCAGGACCGAAAGGTTAAAGAAAATCCCAATGCCTCTTCTATATTTAACACTGGACTTTGTTGTAAGT
>JAXCGZ010007220.1:0-12239 GCA_037179515.1 Halocaridina rubra | reverse complement strand
AGCCATGTTGCCTCACTGACAAAAAGTTGAAGGATTCCAAGTGAAGAGAGATATGTTTCCTTAGTAGTTTCTCCATAACTTTGCAAACTATGCTGGTCAAGGAAACTGGTCTATAGTTCAGAGCCGTATCCCTCCTTCCCTTTTTGAAGATAGGTATCACATTTGCTTGTTTCCAGCATCTTGGAATCTCCCCCGACTCCAATGACTCCTTAAATATGATACTTAGTGCCACTGATATTGTGTTTGCGCATTTTTTAAGCACATGAGGGGATATGTCATCAGGACCTGTAGCTTTATGAACATCTAAATCCATCAGCGCTTTGCATACCTCTGTGGCTGTAAGGTTGATGTTCTCTAATACCGGCCCTTGAGCTTCTATCACTGCAATCTGAGGGGGTGGGGTATTTTCTACTGTAAATACTGACTGAAACTCCTTGTTCAATTCTTTGCAGATCTCTTCGTCCGTCTCAGTGATGCTTCCATCCGCTCTCTTTAGCCTTAAAACCTGTTCTTTTACCTTCAGTTTTCCTCTGATAAAGCTGTGGAAAAGCTTGGGATTTTCTTTCGCCTTCCTGGTGATGTCCCTCTCATAATCTTTCTCTGCCTCTCTCCTTTTACTTAGGTAGTCATTTCTTGCTCTTTTGTAGGTTTGCCAGGCATTTATGTTTTTTCTCCTCCTATACCTTTTCCAGCATTTGTCTCTCCACTCCTTAGCTCTTTTACACCCATTATCGAACCATTTCTCTCTGGCATGAATTACACCTACTTTGGTGACAGGTATGCAGCAATCTACAATCTTCCCATATTTCTCACAAAAGATGTCATACATTTCTTGTACAGATTTGTTGTAAAATAAGGTTCTCCAGTCAATAACTGCAAAAAGCTCATTCATTTTGATGTAATCTCCTTTCTGATAGTTCCTCCTCATGTCCTCAGTGCCTCTACTCTCAGGAAGAATGTCTTCAATGATATACTCCATCAACAACACACAGTGGTCACTCTTTCCAATTGGTGGTTCATACTCAATATTTTCAATATCCAACACATTATCTGTGAACACCAGATCAAGTAGTGATGGCTCATCCCCACCCCTGGCTCTTGTTGGTTCCATTACATGTTGGTGTAGGAAATTCCCTTGTACGCAATCTAGGAATCTTGCCCCAAAGGAGTCCTCACCACTGTGTGGGTCAAGATTTATCCAATCTATCTCTTTATGATTAAAGTCTCCCATAATCAAAATCCTACATTTTTTCTCCCGCGCCATGTTAACAACTGAGTTTATGACTTCAATCGTACCTATATGACTTTCCTCATAAATTTCAAGCCTATTTTGGTTCCTTGGTGGGTTGTATACAACAGTTATTATAATGCTCTCTGACCCAGTATTTATGCGAGCAACAAGAAATTCCCTGAACTCACTTTCTATAGCCAAGTTTATCTCTTCAACTTGAATCCTCTCACTTATGAGCAGTGCTATCCCTCCACCAGTCCTCTCAGATCTTTCGACCCTTAGTATTCTGAAGCCCTTAGGAAAAACTGTGACACTGTTTATGTCCTCACTCAACTTAGTCTCTGTAATTGCTACTATATCTGCCTTACTGTTGTGAATCCTATCTTTTAATTCTACTGCCTTACCAGCTAATCCATCAGCTGGTAAGGCAGTGTGTGTGTGTGTGTGTGTGTGTGTGTGTGTGTGTGTGTGTGTGTGTGTGTGTGTGTGTGTGTGTGTGTGTGTGTGTGTGTGTGTGTGTGTGTGTGTGTGTGTGTGTGTGTGTGTGTGTGTGTGTGTGTGTGTGTGTGTGTGTGTGTGTGTGTGTGTGTGTGTGTGTGTGTGTGTGTGTGTGTGTGTGTGTGTGTGTGTGTGTGTGTGTGTGTGTGTGTGTGTGTGTGTGTGTGTGTGTGTGTGTGTGTGTGTGTGTGTGTGTGTGTGTGTGTGTGTGTGTGTGTGTGTGTGTGTGTGTGTGTGTGTGTGTGTGTGTGTGTGTGTGTGTGTGTGTGTGTGTGTGTGTGTGTGTGTGTGTGTGTGTGTGTGTGTGTGTGTGTGTGTGTGTGTGTGTGTGTGTGTGTGTGTGTGTGTGTGGTGTGTGTGTGTGTGTGTGTGTGTGTGGTGTGTGTGTGTGTGTGTGGTGTGTGTGTGTGTGTGTGTGTGTGTGTGTGTGTGGTGGTGTGTGTGTGTGTGTGTGTGTGTGTGTGTGTGTGTGTGTGTGTGTGTGTGTGTGTGTGTGTGTGTGTGTGTGTGTGTGTGTGTGTGTGTGTGTGTGTGTGTGTGTGTGTGTGTGTGTGTGTGTGTGTGTGTGTGTGTGTGTGTGTGTGTGTGTGTGTGTGTGTGTGTGTGTGTGTGTGTGTGTGTGTGTGTGTGTGTGTGTGTGTGTGTGTGTGTGTGTGTGTGTGATTCAGAAAGATTGTGTCATTAATTAAATATTCTCTACTTTTCAGATCATGGTAATGGTAGGAGCTTTATGATACTTTTTCTAGAAAATTGAAAGTTCAATATACTCTGTGGATTGTAGAAGAGTTGCTGCATTTGGTGATACAGTTTCTTAAAGTCACTGTAATTACATCTCATGTTAAAATATCAGATTTCACAATTCTTGAAATAATCGTCTTTAATCATATGAGTGATTCTTGGATAGTGTAAAGAACTGGTCCAGCTATTGCAATGCTCATTTTATATCTCTCATACAGTGTGCTGATAATAGTTTATGATCTGAACTGCAGCTGTTGTACCAGGTCAGCAGCTACAATGTAGGTAAATAACTCAAGAATAGCAGCTAAACAAAGGTACTGTCTGCATTCCCGATGATAAATCATGTTTAAGACTTCAAAAGTCATCTGCCCTACTAGGATGAAAATGTTAAGAGAGGAGAGCGAGCAAAAAAATCTGTCTTCGATGATATTAATGAAGGTCCTTTAGAGAAGCGCAAAACAACTGCTGATATAGAATTTTCCAATTTGTTCAATTGCATTTAACAGTCTGGCAAAGTCTTTGGCATGGATGAGATTCAAGGTTCCTATGGAGCCTTGATGGAGAAGAGTGATACAAAGAATAATGCGACAGAATATTTCTAATGAAGGAAATAGCATGTTACAATAACGATACTGAATCTGCAACTCTCCAAGAGTTACAGAGCCTGAGCATTTGGGCACAGTAGGCTATTGTCCTGGCACATAATTCACTTGCTTTGAAATATCAAGGATTTCTAAGCAAGCTAAACGAAATTCCATATGAAATGACGACTACGTAACGCTGGAAAAGAAACAAGGCTCTAGGCGAATAGCAGAAAACATACGTCCGCGAACCAGAAGATCTCTAATGGTACACACAGTGATCTTGGAGAGTATGCTGTTTGCTTAGTTATGGCTCGATGGCACCTCTTCATGAAATTTCTGGATGAGTCAGAGAGACTGCAATGAACTGCTGCCAGATCAAAACTCAGCACGAGGGTCTGCCCCTCTCTTTTTTATCTTTTACTTTATTTAATTTTCGTGCTTTTCCCTCCAATTCCCTTATATCCTTAATCCCCTCCCCCTTTTTCCCCTCCTATCCCATCCTAAAAATAAAAAATAAAAAACTGCTGCCACTTTGATGTAGCACTTTCATGATGCAAGGTATGGCATGCTGATATATTTTGTACTATTCCATATTTCCACTGGTGAAGCTAATAATTCCTTATGTACAGTGACAGACTATAAGTCTTCGGTGGTTTCGAATTATGGCCAGTATATGTTATATAATTTATTACCACATATGTTAACAAAATTATACGCATATGAACACCATGACGATCCAATTAAAAGAAAATGAAATAATATCGGAATAGTGAAAAACGAAAAGAAGAATAAAATTAGAAAATATATTACAGAAAATCTTATAGCTAACGTTTTAGTCATAATAAGGCTACTTAATACAGAATATAAATGTAGGTTGTACAATTATATCTTTCCAATCCCCCCCCCCCATGTTCTTCGCGTGGCATCCGTTTTCGATAAGGCCAAATGAGGGAGGGAGAGGAGACGAAAACACTGACCGAGATGTTAAGAGGCTTAAATAAGAATACTACTAGGAAGAGCAGTAAGAGCAGAAAAAAAAAAAAACAGCAGTGACAAGGATATGTAGAGGAAGAGGAAGAAAAGAAGGAAGACGCTGACGAAAAATACCCGAAAAAAAAGGAAAAAAAAAGACTGCTAGGAAAAGTAATAAAGAGGAAGATGATAATGAAGCAGTTTCAGAGAAGAGGAGGAGGCAGAAATCACCGACATAGATGACAAGATGTTTAAGGTGAAATGCCACTATGAACAGAGGGAGAGGAGGATGACAGCAATAACAGAAATCTAAAGAGGAAGAGAAGGAGGCAGAAAACACTGACAAAGATAAGAAGAAGCTTAAGAATATATAGTGTAGGGTGTCTACAAAGTCTGGGTACATGAGAAATTTCACTATGCAGAGCTATGCAATCGAGTTCACCTGAATTTTGTAAAGCGCATCAAATTATGCATTGAAAATGATGGAAATCATATTGAAAATATTATTTATTAACATTAGATTTAAATGAAATGGTTTTGTTTTAAAAGTATGTGTTAATCTCGTGTGTGCCCAGACTTCGTCTGGGTACACACGAGATTAACACATAATTTTAAAACAAAACAATTTTATTTAAATCTAATGTTAATAAATAATATTTTCAATATGATTTCCATCATTTTCAATGCATAATTTGACGCGCTGTACAAAATTCAGGTGAACTCGATTGAATAGCTCTGCATATTGAAATTTCTCAAATACCCAGACTTTGTGGACACCCTGTAGATCAATAAAAAGAACAAGAGGGAAGGAAGAATACTGCAGTGACGAAAAGGAGGAAGACGAGGAAGAAAACTCTGACATATATTACAAGATCTTAAGGAAGAAGACAATAGAAAGAGGGAGATAGGGAGAAGGAATAGGAGAAAACAAACACATAAGAGAGAAGGACACTAGCAAGAGGAGGAGGAAAAATACAATCCAATAAGATGTGGTGTGGAGTAGGGCAAGGCAAGGCAAGTACCCTTTTCAAGGCGCAATGAGTCCCCATATAAATGGGGGTGGACACGATCCTCTTTAAACCCTTAACGAAATTCTTCTCAAACTTTTCCATTACCCATATAGCACCCATAATAAAGTTCAATATACTCAGCAGGAATATGGAGTTGTGTATTCCAGGGTATACAGATATGTTTAAAAAAAAAATCTGCCCAGTTTCAGGTAATTTATTCAGACATGAGACGCACATATTTTACGGACTTCTTTCCACCATTTCCAGAAATCAAACGAAGAATTAATATCAATCATTTTTTCTATTCTAAATGGTAATGTTCCAAAACTTATATACCCCATTAATATAATTGGCCCAAATAATGATAGATATAACTAAATTACATCATAATATTTATTTATTTTTAAGCAATTTTTTTATTATCAAAACTACGATATGAAATAGGTGCTTGGGGATCAAGCAAGCCAACTCATATTAATGGCAGTAACAAGCCCGAATATATAAAGATGGTATATGGCAGAGTGGAAACCTGAAAGTAAAACTTGAACCATTTGTTTTTAATGCTAATATCTGATCATTGGGACATGTACACAAACACTCATATTGATATATGTGCTTATCTAATTACGCTTACGGGAAAGAACTCTATGTTCGTGAATCCCCGTCTCCAGACCGGTTCCAATTTTATACTCAATGATATTAATAAACTTTATCCTTAAGACTATGCATGCAATTACCATTAACTACCTCCTCGCTTAGCGAATTCCAATCATCAACTATTCTTACACTAAATAAGTACTTCCTTTCATCCTGCAAAGACGTTTTCTTGGGAAACTTTAATGACCTCTAGTTCTACAGCCAGCCATATAAAAATCTCGCTTCCGGTCCACTCTGTGTCAGTTTGTTCGTATGACGTAGTCTTGTATACTTAGTTTTGATTTTTTTTTCCTGTAACAATGGCCTAGTATATCACTCTGCAGACGCCTGTCACCCAGTCATCCAAGAGGTCCAACTTTTTCAGCCCTCACAGATCTCTTGACTTAGATTAATGAATGTTAGAGGTTAGGTCAGTCATAGGCCTGGAAAAACTTTTTCCACGCTCTCCCCTCAAATATATGTTCCCCCTAAGGGGCATACTCGATGTAGCTCTAACTTTCTGACAGTACCTACACTTTGTGGTATATAGATTGGAGATTCGCCATGCTAACTGGGGGAATGATTTCGAATGGAAGGGGGTAATCACAGCCCTTCCATCAGTCTTCAGTTCATGAAGCGGCGCAGAGCGGTACAAGCCAAGGCTCCATTGAGACTTTTTTCCATTTTCTACTTCATAATCTCTTCCCAATCAACTTAATTCTGTCAAGATATAGTTTGCGGAGCTTGGCTCTTTCGACGTTAAAGAGGAGTAGTATCAGCGCAATAAACTATTGGGAACTCCAATATCAACTGCTTTCCATATGATTCCACCCCACTTGTATCTAGGTCAGTAATTCCCAACCGGGGTTCCGCGGAACCCTGGGGTCCCGCCGACCATCACCAGGGGTTCCGCGAGAAACTGTATAATAATTATGTGCTATTACAAAATTACAGTAAGTCATAACATTATTGACTTATTAGTGTGAACTCTCATGTGATGTAACTGTAGATTTCATAACTTATATTGCTCAAGAACTTTTCTAAAAAAAAAAACATATATATATATATATATATATATATATATATATATATATATATATATATATATATATATATATTAGTATACTATATATAGGGGTTCTTTGGAATATAAAAATTATTACAAGGGTTCCTCCAAGATGTAAAGGTTGGGAATCACTTATCTAGGTTGTAGTGAATACCATATGTGTGTGTGTGGTGTGTGTGTGTGTGTGTGTGTGTGTGTGTGTGTGTGTGTGTGTGTGTGTGGTGTGTGGGGCACGCGCTATGCATTACATACTTTTGCAATCATAAAATAAGTATTCCTATAATTACATTCTATTTTCGTACAATAATTATGATTTACGCGTTTCCATAGATTGAAAATATATTCTTCCAAGAAGTCATTAGTATTTTAAGTAAAAATAGTGACAGTATCATATTAAACATTCCTCATATATAAAATTCCGCGACTGATACGGAGAGCTCTACTGTCAGCAGGAATTTTTTTTTTTTTTTTAGGTTGGGATAGGATAGGAGGGGAAAAAAGGGGAGGGAATTAAGGATATAAGGGAATTGGAGGGAAAAGCACGAAAATTAAATAAAGTAAGAGAAAAAAAGAGAGGGGCAGACCCTCATGCTAAGTTTTGATCTGAAATTCTGTGCATTATTATATTATTACAACACTGAGAAAAAAGACAGTGTAAAAGGAACTTTATACTCTTACATGACTCGAGGAGAGAGAGAGAGAGAGAGAGAGAGAGAGAGAGAGAGAGAGAGAGAGAGAGAGGAGAGAGAGAGAGAGAGAGAGAGAGAGAGAGAGAGAGAGAGAGAGAGAGAGAGGAGAGAGAGGAGGAGAGAGAGAGAGAGAGAGAGATCAATTGTTATTTCTCAACGATATTTACATATGTGGGAGAAATATATATGAAAATATTGAATAAAGAAAATATATTTTGAGAACTTGGTAGATACTTAATATAGGATACACATTGTCAGAATAAAATAGTCAAAGAGGTCTAAACTCCATTAGGATAAGCATTCTGTAGGACAGTATGCTAGAGTGTTGCCCTCGCATAAACATTCGCATAACTGGCAATTAGCAATCCTTGTGCATTATTTCTATTTTTCGTCATCATCCTCTCATCTATTTCCCTATCCATGTTTCACACGGGCAGCAAAGTCTATCACCGTCACCTGTACCCATTTTAGTAGTGTTGTACAGACGTCTCAGACTCCTATAGTTTTCGTGATGTTGGATTAAACGACTACTAAATTGCTTAAGTTGATTATAGCTGATTCTTGCTCCCCTTGAATGACACTGCTTACCATTGTTCTGTAATGAGATGCTGCATTGCCAGCAGCCATTTTTTTCTTTATTGTTAATTTTCATTGGCCATAGCCCCGACCTGAAAAGGTATCCATGAAGAAATAATTTTTCATCATAATTGCCACAGTTATAGAAATACACTCCAACAGTTACCGGAAGCTCTCTATGTACACAAGTTGTTCCTTCTATGATGAGTGAAGGCACTAGGCTCTGTTACTCTGCCTACTCCGAATGTAAGAAACAGTTAGCAGAACTATGGTTTCAAATTTTTTCAAGCACGGTTTTGAAGTTTTCAGAAGTAGAATAATATATTTAGAATAATATATTTCTGGTGAACATAATGCAAAGTGGATATTAGACAGCATGTATAACCTCCATCCACAAGAAATAAAGTACTCATTATGTATACAAAGTGGTATGAACCATCATGAACCTAGACAAATTTTCAGACTTACAAAATAATGTCAATGGTAATGAGAAAATACTAGTAAGTTCTGAAAAAAAATAAAAAAAATATATTAATGGTTATGCTTAAGCAGATATGCTTAAATGAATATCTACAGCCAAATGCACATTTATATATCCATATATATATATATATATATATATATATATATATATATATATATATATATATATATATATATATATATATATATATATATATATATATATATATATATATATATATATATATATATATATATATATATATATATATATATATATATATATATATATATATATATATATATATATATATATATATATATATATATATATATATATATATATATATATATATATATATATATATATATATATATATATATATATATATATATATATATATATATATAAATATATATATATATATATATATTCAATTAAGCACATTACATATGTGAAAACATGAATCATTTTTTACCCCGACCGGGACTCAAACCTAGGACTTATAATTACTAAGTCAAGGCGCTACCAACTACACACCACAGAAGGTTAAAAGGAATCCAACCTTATAGTTTATATCTGCTATACTTAGGAATGAACGCATTCTAACTGAATGCCACTATGTTCATATTACAGATTCCCCAACCTCACTCGTGGCTTCATTTTCGCATTTAATTCAATTCCCAATCTCATTCGGGCTATACAATAATCAATTAAGCACATTACATATGTGAAAACATGAATCATTTTTTTACCCCGACCGGGACTCGAACCTAGGACTTATAATTACTAAGTCAAGGCGCTACCAACTACACACCACAGAAGGTTAAAAGGAATCCAACCTTATAGCTTATATCTGCTATACTTAGGAATGAACGCATTCTAACTGAATGCCACTATGTTCATATTACAGATTACCCAACCTCAATCGTGGCTTCATTTTCGCATTTAATTCAATTCCCAATCTCATTCGGGCTATACAATAATCAATTAAGCACATTACATATGTGAAAACATGAATCATTAATTGATTATTGTATAGCCCGAATGAGATTGGGAATTGAATTAAATGCGAAAATGAAGCCACGAGTGAGGTTGAGGAATCTGTAATATGAACATAGTGGCATTCAGTTAGAATGCGTTCATTCCTAAGTATAGCAGATATAAGCTATAAGGTTGGATTCCTTTTAACCTTCTGTGGTGTGTAGTTGGTAGCGCCTTGACTTAGTAATTATAAGTCCTAGGTTCGAGTCCCGGTTGGGGTAAAAAATTATTCATGTTTTCACATATGTAATGTGCTTAATTGATTATTGTATAGCCCGAATGAGATTGGGAATTGAATTAAATGCGAAAATGAAGCCACGAGTGAGGTTGGGGAATCTGTAATATGAACATAGTGGCATTCAGTTAGAATGCGTTCATTCCTAAGTATAGCAGATATAAGCTATAAGGTTGGATTCCTTTTAACCTTCTGTGGTGTGTAGTTGGTAGCGCCTTGACTTACTAATTATAAGTCCTAGGTTCGAGTCCCGGTCGGGGTAAAAAATGATTCATGTTTTCACATATGTAATGTGCTTAATTGATAACTGTATAGCCCGAATGAGATTGGGAATTGAATTAAATGCGAAAATGAAGCCACGAGTGAGGTTGGGGAATCTGTAATATGAACATAGTGGCATTCAGTTAGAATGCGTTCATTCCTAAGTATAGCAGATATAAGCTATAAGGTTGGATTCCTTTTAACCTTCTGTGGTGTGTAGTTGGTAGCGCCTTGACTTACTAATTATAAGTCCTAGGTTCGACTCCCGGTCGGGGTAAAAAATGATTCATGTTTTCACATATGTAATGTGCTTAATTGATTATTGTATAGCCCGAATGAGATTGGGAATTGAATTAAATGCGAAAATGAAGCAACGAGTGAGGTTGGGGAATCTGTAATATGAACATAGTGGCATTCAGTTAGAATGCGTTCATTCCTAAGTATAGCAGATTTAAGCTATAAGGTTGGATTCCTTTTAACCTTCTGTGGTGTGTAGTTGGTAGCGCCTTGACTTAGTAATTATAAGTCCTAGGTTCAAGTCCCGGTCGGGGTAAAAAATGATTCATGTTTTCACATATGTAATGTGCTTAATTGATTATTGTATAGCCCGAATGAGATTGGGAATTGAATTAAATGCGAAAATGAAGCAACGAGTGAGGTTGGGGAATCTGTAATATGAACATAGTGGCATTCAGTTAGAATGCGTTCATTCCTAAGTATAGCAGATATAAGCTATAAGGTTGGATTCCTTTTTACCTTCTGTGGTGTGTAGTTGGTAGCGCCTTGACTTACTAATTATAAGTCCTAGGTTCGAGTCCCGGACGGGGTAAAAAAATGATTCATGTTTTCACATATGTAATGTGCTTAATTGATTATTGTATAGCCCGAATGAGATTGGGAATTGAATTAAATGCGAAAATGAAGCCACGAGTGAGGTTGGGGAATCTGTAATATGAACATAGTGGCATTCAGTTAGAATGCGTTCATTCCTAAGTATAGCAGATATAAGCTATAAGGTTGGATTCCTTTTAACCTTCTGTGGTGTGTAGTTGGTAGCGCCTTGACTTAGTAATTATAAGTCCTAGGTTCGAGTCCCGGTCGGGGTAAAAAATTATTCATGTTTTCACATATGTAATGTGCTTAATTGATTATTGTATAGCCCGAATGAGATTGGGAATTGAATTAAATGCGAAAATGAAGCCACGAGTGATGTTGGGGAATCTGTAATATGAACATAGTGGCATTCAGTTAGAATGCGTTCATTCCTAAGTATAGCAGATATAAGCTATAAGGTTGGATTCCTTTTAACCTTCTGTGGTGTGTAGTTGGTAGCGCCTTGACTTACTAATTATAAGTCCTAGGTTCGAGTCCCGGTCGGGGTAAAAAATGATTCATGTTTTCACATATGTAATGTGCTTAATTGATTATTGTATAGCCCGAATGAGATTGGGAATTGAATTAAATGCGAAAATGAAGCCACGAGTGAGGTTGGGGAATCTGTAATATGAACATAGTGGCATTCAATTAGAATGCGTTCATTCCTAAGTATAGCAGATATAAGCTATAAGGTTGGATTCCTTTTAACCTTCTGTGGTGTGTAGTTGGTAGCGCCTTGACTTAGTAATTATAAGTCCTAGGTTCGAGTCCCGGTCGGGGTAAAAAATGATTCATGTTTTCACATATGTAATGTGCTTAATTGATTATTGTATAGCCCGAATGAGATTGGGAATTGAATTAAATGCGAAAATGAAGCCACGAGTGAGGTTGGGGAATCTGTAATATGAACATAGTGGCATTCAGTTAGAATGCGTTCATTCCTAAGTATAGCAGATATAAGCTATAAGGTTGGATTCCTTTTAACCTTCTGTGGTGTGTAGTTGGTAGCGCCTTGACTTAGTAATTATAAGTTCTAGGTTCGAGTCCCGGTCGGGGTAAAAAATTATTCATGTTTTCACATATGTAATGTGCTTATTTGATTATTGTATAGCCCGAATGAGATTGGGAATTGAATTAAATGCGAAAATGAAGCCACGAGTGAGGTTGGGGAATCTGTAATATGAACATAGTGGCATTCAGTTAGAATGCGTTCATTCCTAAGTATAGCAGATATAAGCTATAAGGTTGGATTCCTTTTAACCTTCTGTGGTGTGTAGTTGGTAGCGCCTTGACTTAGTAATTATAAGTCCTAGGTTCGAGTCCCGGTCGGGGTAAAAAATGATTCATGTTTTCACATATG
>JAXCGZ010007219.1:0-12285 GCA_037179515.1 Halocaridina rubra | reverse complement strand
CTACAGCCTTACCAGCTACCCAATCAACATATAAGAACATAAGAACATAAGAATAGAGGACACTGCAACATGCCTACTGGCACACACGAGGCAGCTCCATTTTTGAATTGTATTTTCAGCATGTCTAACCTATTCTATTCTACTCTACTTATTTATACTATTTTTCTTTTTATGATTTTTCTAATAAGCACTAACCTATTCATACCCACCCTACCTCTGTCATATGTCTATCTAATCTACATTTGAAGGTGTCTAAGGTATTGGCATTTACTATCCTACTAGGAAGCTTGTTCCATGCATCAGCTACTCTATTACCAAACCAATTTTTACCAATTTCCCTTCTGAACCTAAATTTATCAAGCTTAAATCCATTATTACGAGTTCTGGTTTGATCATGAATTTTTAAAACTTTATTAATATCTCCCTTGTTAATCCCTTTAAACCATTTATACACTTCAATCATATCCCCCCTAACTCTTCGCCTCTCTAGAGAATGTAGATTAAGTTTTTTAATCTGTCCTCATATGGTAGATTTCTGATATTGTGTATCATCTTGGTCATTCTTCGCTGCACTCTCTCCAAGGATTCAATTTCCATCCTATAATAGGGTGACCAGAATTGCACAGCATAATCTAAATGGGGCCTAACTAATGCAAGATAGAGCTGCAAAATAACTTTTTCCGTCCTATTGCTAACACTTCTTGAGATAAATCCTAAAATTCTGTTTGCTTTATTTCTGACTGCTGTGCATTGCTCTCTTGGCTTAAGACTCCTACTCACAAGAACTCCCAAATCCCTTTCACACTGAGAACTCATGATTTCATGGTTATTTAGCTTATAACTAGTATTGTCTTTTATAGTACCCATTTTAACTACTTTACATTTTTCAACATTAAATTCCATTTGCCATTTGTCCGACCATTCAGATAATCTATTTAGATCTTCCTGTAAAGCATGAATGTCTTCTTTTCCATTTATAATTCTACCTATTTTAGTGTCGTCTGCGAATTTACTTAGGTTACTACTGATATCCGAATCCAGATCATTTAGATATACGATGAATAATAGGGGACCCAGTACCGAGCCTTGTGGTACCCCGCTAGTAACCGAGCCCCACTCCGATTTCTCTCCATTTATGCAAACCCTCTGTTTTCTGTCTTTTAACCATTGTTTGATCCATCTGAGAACAGCTCCTCCTATACCATGAGCTTCCAGCTTTTTAACTAATCTTTTGTGAGGAACTCTATCAAAAGCTTTGCTAAAATCTAGATATATTGTATCATATTCTTTGCCACAATCTACTGCCTCGTAAACTTCTGAATAAAAAGACAGTAAGTTTGTAAGGCACGAAAAACCCTTAAGAAACCCGTGTTGTGAAAGTTTTATCAGTCTGTGTAATTCTAGATGTGCCCTTATTTTAGTTGCAATTATGGATTCTAGAATCTTACCCACTGTTGACGTTAAACTTACCGGCCTATAATTATTCTTTTTCACTCGTTCTCCTTTTTTAAATATTGGTACCACATCTGCCAATTTCCACTCCATGGGTACCGATCCTAATTTTATTGAATTATTAAATAATGCAGTTAGTGGACAACTAAGCTCTTCCTTGCATTCCTTTAATATTCTAGCATATATTCCATCAGGTCCCGGAGATTTATGAGCCTTTAATTTATCTATTTCTTTTATTACCTCCTCTCTCGTAATATTTATTGAAGTAAGTATATTATCGGGACTGTCTCTGTAAATGGATTCTATTTCCGGAATATTTTCCAAGTTTTCATTGGTAAATACTGATAAGAAATAATCATTTAAACATGTACACATCACTTTATCGTCATCTGTGATATGGCCATTGGCTACTTCAATTGGTCCGACTTTTTCCTTAAATTTTGTTTGATAATGTTGATAAAACCCTTTAGGATTTTCTTTAGCTTCTCCTGCTATTCTAACTTCGTATTTTCTTTTCGACTCTCTAACTATCTTTTTAACTTCCCTGTTTAACTGTATATATTGCTGCCTCATCTGCTCTTCACCTCTTTTTAGTTTCCTGTATATTCCTCTTTTAATACCTAAAAGATTCTTTATTCTATTGTTCATCCATTTAGGGTCATTTTTTCTTGATCTGCAATGTTTCATGGGAATATAGTCTCTCTGACTATTCTTCAGAGTCATGACAAAATTGTTATATTCCTCATCCAAATTTATATTAACTGATGGACTGCTGTTCTTTCCTGTGAGAGAATTTAATGTATTGATCTCATCTTGTGATAATCCTTGGCATGTGGTAGTCAAATCTCGGGGTAATCTGCTACCTGCGACCTGACCTGCTGGATTAACTACCCACATCTGTACCCCAGAAATCCCCTCCCATACCTCATTAGATAATTTAGTTTTTAAGCCCTCAAAATCTCCTGCTCTAAAGTTTGGAACAATATTCTTATTTTCCTTTATAGTTTCCTTGAAAATTATGTTAAATCTAATGGAATCATGGTCACTGTTGCCCAATTTTTCACCAACTTCTAAATTTGTAACCATATTCTCTCTATTACTAAGAACTAAATCTAGTATATTCACCCCCCGTGTTGCTTCAAGTACATGCTGAGAAAGGAAATTGTCTTCTACTACTTCCAAAAACTCCTTAGAGCTACTATCACCTGTTATGGTTTCCCAGTTAATATTTCTAAAATTAAAATCGCCTACAATGCAAACTCTAGTTGACCTGGTCACTTTAGAAATTTCATCGTATATAACTTGCGACTTTATATTATCGAGATCAGGTGGTCTGTAGACTACTCCTACAACTAGACTTTCTATATTATTTTTAATTTCAACCCATAAGGTTTCTGAATTTAGATTTGTCTTAATTCCAGACTTAATGCAGCTTCTGAGGCTATCTTTAATATACATAATTACCCCTCCCCCTCTTCTATCTGCACTGCGATCAGCATTATAAAGTTTATATCCTGTAATTATGTACTCAGCTTTAAGGTGTTTGCTTTCTAAATTAATCCAACTTTCACTAATGCATATTATATCCGGTCTCTCACTACATACTATGGCTCTCAGTTCTTCTATCTTGTTACCTAAACTACGGCTATTTGTATAATATACTTTTAAGCTTTCTCTAGGTTTACCCTTCTTGTGGCTATTCTTTTTGTTAATATTTGTTCTATGTAACAAATGGTTATTATCCTTAGACTCCCAGTTATTTGACCCACTATTTACTGAACCCTTACTGACTAATTTCTCTGCACAAGTATTATTCATTTCATTATTTGTATCTAACAAAACCCCCCTACCTCTCTGTCTATCATACCAGCCAATACCGAGACACCTGAATTAGAAAGATGCACTCCATCCCTTGCATACATATGCTTACGACTAGTGAAGTGATCCCACCCGTCTATAAAACCTATATTATTCTCCCGACAGAAGACTTCCATACTAGCATTTACTCCTATAGTTCGAGACCACCACTCTGAACTTTGGCTAAGCCTAGGGAGAATACCCTTATTGAGGCTTCATCCTCTGATCTGGCATTATCTTTTTTATATATCCTTTGGCTGGAAGAGCTCTTAAACAAAAACAAAAACAAACTTTTCTTCATTTCTTACCTCATGTAGCCTTCTAGGTTTTTGCAACAAGTTTGTAAAATCTGGGACATTTAATAGATTTAATAATTTAAGAAGGCAATCGTCCTAGCCCTTGGTTGAAAAGGGGGTCCGTGACGTAAAACTGGAACTGCAAATTCTAAGTAGAGGAAACAACTGGGTGACTAAATCCTTTCCTAGATTTTTCTAGCAAAATACAGTCTTCTACAACCTACTAAACATTTCCCTAAGCTACGAATATTAATTTCGTGGAGCATACCAAAAATATAAAAGAACATTATATAATTTTCCAAAATAGCTTTCCCTATTAATGCAAGGCTTCTAAATTAATTACATTCTTGTATTATGATGAAAAAATTGCATAGGGAAAATAATGTTGGAACCTGTAAATGAAAAAAGAAAACGAATGCCAGTTAACAATTTATGTAGTAACTAATGTAAATGTTTAAACCATCAAAATAATATTCTAATATTTGACATCCTCCCCACCATAATGGGTGAAGCCACTTATCTCTACAAACTCATAAAGCTGATTACTATATTACATAGCTAAATTTAATAATACTGTATACCAGAGCCAAATATTTACAACTTACAAATCTAGTCTTTGAGGTCTTTTAATTGGATGACCTCTACTTGAGTGACCAACCACAGTATTGTCACCCCTTTGATTAGAATCTTGCGCAGGCACTTCATCAACATCATTTACATTATTAGAAAGGGCTTGTTCAGAGAGCTCCTTTAACTCAGTACCTAAGCTAGAAATCAACTCTAAATCATGCAGTGTTTGCATTGATCTATTCATAATACCCTTTCTCGTTTTAACATCAACACTGCGAATAAAACCGTCTCTACCAGTATATACATTTACAATCTTTCCAATGGGCCATTGTAATCTAGGCATATTGTCTTCTCTAATAAGCACAATGATACCTATATTCACTTTACATTTCCGTTTGAAGCCTTTTACTACAAGGGGCAAATTGGTTATATAATCCTTTCTTCATACTATTGGATATAAAACCCATATATTCTATAAATACATAGTAATCCAAGAAAGATTTAATGAAATAATGCCATGCGGACCATGTTAGGAGCTCCAATATGGACCAAGAGAGAAAACCTCCAGCTGGAATCCATCTTCATGCCACTTAAACTTAGATCACTACAATGATTAACCCTCTCAGTGGGCAAAACCACCACGGCTCAATGTCCCTACCTCACAGGCTCCTACTTCCAGCTAGCCCTCGATCATCACCCAGACCTCCATGCAAGAACCTGGGCAGCCAATGTCCGTGCCGGATTGCAAACATTACCTGTCAAGGAAGACATTCTAGCCAAGATCCATGACATTTCGCTCCCTGCCTACCGATGCCCTCTGCCATGGGATGACCAGCCGCTTGACATACCCCAAAAGCTCAGTTAACCAACTTGTCCTAAGAAACCCATACAAGGACAAAATTCAGAGATGGAGCAGGCCAAATTCCCAAATCTTCTACACTGATGGTTCAGTCAATCAAGAAACTGGAGCTTCAGTGGCCACCTTCATCACCGAAGACCACGTCCAATCCTGGAGGCTGTCGAACTAATGCTTCTCACTCCAAAATGAGCTGGTTGCCACAGCCAATTCCCTCAGTTTCTTCTCCGAGCAAGGAACTGACTATGACCATATTCTCTCTGACTCTACAGGCACCCTGTAAGCCATCAAGAAACCACTCCTCAAAGATAATGTGAGAATTATTACCAGCATTCTTCACCTTTACCACAGGACAGACAGCATTGGAAAAGCCGTCACTTTTATTTGGATTCCCATCCATGTCGGCATCATGGGAAATGAAGAAGCCAACAAAGCTGCCTAACAAGCCTCTCTCTAAGCAGAGATTCAAATATCCCTGCCTCCTGGGATTCTCCGGATCAAACCCAAAGCTTCCAGGTCACTCTCATACGTACTGACAGGGGGCGTAGTGAGGGATATTGCCCTGACTTGTCACAAGTATTTGCAGTTTCTTAGAGATACTCTTCTGCTTCCATCTAGCCTGACAATGCATTATCGATGCAGCTCTGCAACCATAATGACCTCCTTTCTGTTCCATCACTTCAAAGAGGGAACCTGTATCCTGATGTGATAGTTCATTAGCAAAGGCTTTAGCTGACAGGTTACTTGTCAAGGAGGAAATATAGGCATGTCCCCAGTGAGGGCCATTTGAAGTTCTTGCTGACATATAGTGTGATGCCAGTACCTAGTGATTTTGTAGTTTCCTTTCATCGTTGGTACGTCGTCTCTGAGCTGTCTCCTCATTGCCAATTGTGCAGGGGACTTGCGTATGTCCTGCAGTGGAGTGTTTTGGTACTGGAGTAGAGCTGAGACACCCTGTCTGCATCCAAGCTGCTGTTAGCACCTGTACTTAAGCGAAGAATCATTTTAGCTGACTTGATGGTGACTTCGGCTCTGCCATTAGACTGGGGGTAGTGTGCGGAAGATAAATGATCTGAGACTCCCATCTCTTGAGAAAGGCTAGCATTTCCTCACTCCCCAGTTTAGTTACGCCATCTTTCGGCAACTGCTCTGGTGCCCCCCACCATATGAAGAATTCTCTTAGCCTAGTAATAATTTTTCTGGAGGAGGCACCACTGGAAAAGTGTGCAATCTAAGTCTAACCCATGAGTCGATTTGCATACACCAGGTGTATGTGTCTCCCAAACTTGAAGAGATCCACCATCGTCTGTTGGAAGGGGTATTTGGGGGGTGAGTACATAATTAGAGCCTCAGGTTGAGAGGAGAGTGTGTGGTTGTCATAGGAGATGCAGGTGGATAAGTGGTGCTACAGATCCCCCTCCATGCCGGACCAATATGCTGTCTGTTTGGCTCACCTGAGCATTGAATATGGTCCTTGGAGACCTGCTTATAAGTTAGCTGCAATCTTGTGATGAAGGGATTCTTGGACAACTAGGCATGTGCAACTTTGCTCATAGGAGTACGTGACTAAGTCCTGGGCCACGTCTAGTCAGTCTCTCATGCCGTAGAAGGGGTGAAGACATGCTAATTCCTACACTTTTTGGATGTGGCAGTAGCCTGCAAATACTCCAGCTATGAGTAGTTGTAGAAGAGGTCCTGCGCAGCTGCACTCAAGAGTGCATCCTCATCCATGATGACACTGTCTTCCTGACCTAGTACCACCACAATAACCGCTGTTAGGTTGCCTTGTTGGTTGTAAGAAGTCTGCGGCAGAATTCCTTTCGCCAAGCAGGTGCTTAACGGTTACGACGGTGTCTGTAAGACACTGTCAACCCAAGGTTATTCCATTAGAAAGAATAACCTTCTAGGTTATTCCTTATGGTCAGTGACCAAAGCAAACATTTTCTTTCCATACAAATACATGTGAAATTTTTTAACTCCATAGATCAACGATAAGCCTTCCTTCTCTATTTGAGAATAATTTTGCTCAGCTTTATTCAACAATCTTGAAGCAAATGCAATAGGTTTTTCTGTGCCATCTGGCATTTCATGTGCTAAGACACAACCTATTCCAACTTGTGAGGCGTCACATACTAATTTTAAAGGAAGATTTTCTTTAAAGTGTACTAAAAACTCATAAGAACAAATCTCCTTTTTAATTTTTTCAAAAGCATTCTGACACTCCTGTGACCATTTCCACTTTACCTCATTCTTTAATAGCTGGTATAAGGGATGAGCTATTGTTGCTAAATCTTTAATAAATTTTGCATAGAATGTTAAGAATCCAAGAAATGATTGCAACTCTTTAACATTTGCTGGTACTTTAGCTTCCCATACTGCTTTTATCTTATCTTTTGTTTTGTGAATGCCATTTTCATCTATCACAAATCCTAAATAATTTACTGATGATACATTGAATAGACATTTATTCTTGTTTATTTTCATTTCATTTTCCTTCATTTTATCTAGTACTTTCTTTAATCTCTGATTATGCTGTTGTTCATCTTCTCCCCCAACAACTATGTCATCTACAAAGCAGAAAACAAAATCTAATCCTGTGAATAGCTTGTCCATAGTCTCTTGCCATAAGGCTGGACTGCTTGCTACTCCACAGGGTAGTCTTTTTGGTTGATATAACCCTAAATGAGTATTTAGTGTACATATTTCTTGTGACTTTGTGTCCATTGTTAACTGCTGAAAAGCATTTTTCAAGTCTATTTTCGAGAATACCTTACAACCTCCCATAGTAGCAAACATAATGCTAGGGTTAGGTAAAGGATGTTGAGCAACTTTTAATTGTGGGTTCACTGTGACTTTATAATCACCACATAGTCTTACTCCTCCATCAGGCTTTGCTACGGGTACTAAAGGTGTAGCCCACTGACTATATTTTACCTTTTGCCAATTTCCTTCTTCCTCTAGTCTCAATATTTCTTTTTCGACTTGAGCTTTCAGTGAGAAAGGTATTTGTCTGGGTGGCAAAAATTTTGGCATTATATTTTCCTTTAATTCTAAGTTTGCAGTCACATTGTTTATAGTACCTAAACCTGGCTTAAAAATTGTTTCATACTCTTCCATCAGATCTTATGTACTTATACTATTTATTTTAAAATTTGCTTTCTTTATCTGTTCTGGAAAGTTTAGCTTTAGGCCTTTTATCCAGTTTAAACCTAACAATCCCTTTCTATTTCCTGTTACTATTACAACTGGTAATTCCACAATTTGTTTCTCATATTTTACCATAACTTCAGCTTTTCCTATTGTTTCAGTCTTTCGATTATTGTAATCTGTGATTAAGGAACTTGTGTCCTCCTCTATTTTCAGTTAAGGTATACTCTTGGCTACTTCTTCTGAAATCACAGTTATATCTGCAGCTGTATCTAACTGCATTTCTATATTTTTTTCCATTTACTTGTACTTCACACATTATTCTCTTATTTGTGTGAGTGGAATTTAGTTGGAAAGCAAAATTTTCTTGTTCTAAGTATTCTTGTTCTCTTTCTTTTGTACAATGTATGTTTTTCTTTTCAGCTTGTTTTGTTTGTTTCTTAAGACATTTCCTGGAAAAATGTCCATAATATCCACAAAACTACTTCTACCTCTGGCTACTTCTTCTGAAATCACAGTTATATCTGCAGCTGTATCTAACTGCACTTCTATATTTTTTTTCCCATTTACTTGTACTTCACACATTATTCTCTTATTTGTGTGAGTGGAATTTAGTTGGAAAGCAAAATTTTCTTGTTCTAAGTTTTCTTGTTCTATTTCTTTTGTACAATGTATGTTTTTCTTTTCAGCTTGTTTTGTTTGTTTCTTAAGACATTTCCTGGAAAAATGTCCATAATATCCACAAAACTGGCGCACATTGTTATAACCAGGACACTTACATCTATTATTCGAATGATGATTATTATAACCACACCTGTTACATTCTTTATATTTGTTACTATTAGGTGTCTGTGCTTTATTCCCTTGCCAATCATTGGAAGTATTGTTCTTATACCTTTTTTCAAAGTTTCTTGTTTTTTTGTGATTTATGGTTACTTGAGCCTGATTTATTCGGTTGTTTGTATTGCATTACTTTATTTACACTTCCAGACTGAGGTTTTTGATAATTTTCCTCAATCCTATTATTTTGAACTCGAGACTGTTCATAAGCTCTTGCATTTTCCAGCAACTTTTGGAGATTCAAGTCTTTAGCTTGTAATAGCTTTTCTCTAAGCTCACTGGATTTGCATTTACAAATGACTAAATCGACTATTAAGTCTTCCTCAGAGTTATGGGTATCATATTTGCAAAATTGTGACAAACATATCTATACTCTCATTTTCTCAAGGCTCAAGTGCCATGAATATGCTACGTTCGTACCTGATATTTTCACTGGGGTTAAAATAGTTCCCTAATGCTCTACGGCTTTATTATATGTATTATCCTCAGGGGTTAGTGTTTTAAATATATCCTGAACCTCTGGGCCTGCTATGTGCAGTAGGATGCTGACCCTCTGCTTGTCGGTTTTCTTGGCCAAGCAATCCAAATGGATTTCAAATGAATCAATATATTTCCTCCACCTATGTGCCACTGTTCTAGGGTCACATTCAATAGAAAAATGAGGTGGTGCTGGTATTTGAGAAGTCATTCTTGTGCCTTTATTTATTATAGGCTTTGCCTAATTACTTTCCTTTAATTATCTTTATCTTATTAGATAATTATCTTTATCTTAATCCAGGTACTGCATAACCTTTACTTCATAATATGCATGCATGTAACTAAACATTACTTAGCTTATACACATTCTTAAAATTATATTGACGAATGTTTTCTTTCCGTCTGCTGCTGAGGGTTTTCTTGCTGGCTGACGTAAGAATCTTCCTGGTTGCCTGAGGTACGATGTCCTCTTGAGTGGAAGATATCTGGCAGGAACTGGTTATCGATTATTATTGTCGTTCCCCTTACAACTCTTTCTTCTGAGTTCGTTCATCTCGTCGTCCAATAATGTGCTTCTTACCTGCAAAAATGATAATAATCTTGTAGATATCTTTTATGTTGCCGAGTGTAGGCCTCTTTATTATATGAATGTGTTAATATATCACATATCCTATCCTCGTCGCCGGTAATGTGTTTCTTACCTGCAAAAATTATAATAATCTTGTAGATATCTTTTATGTTGCCGAGTGTAGGCCTCTTTATTATATGAATGTGTTAATATATCACATATCCCATTTTCGTCACAGATGACTTAGGATTAATAAGAGGTATGTAATACACTCCTTCCTCAACAGGGTTTATTATGTAGAAGAAGTTAATAATATGTTACAGAGAGAGCATTTTTCAAGCTCAGAGAAGCATTGGCGGATGAGCTAGTATTACAAATGGTAAACTCCGATTTTCCTTTTATCTTGCAGACTGACACCTCAGAGGAAGGCCTGGGCGCCGTGCTCTTGCAAGCCCAATCAGACAACTCAGCTGAGGTAGCTCCAGTGCAATAGGCAAGCAGCAGGCTTTGCCCTGCAGATCGGAATTACTCCACAGTGGAGAAGGAAGCTCTGACCGTATGTTGGGCCATAAATAAACTTGAAGTCTATCTGGATGGCCGACATTTTACACTGAGAACCGACCACTGTCCTCTCCTGTATTTACAGACTGCAGACAAGCTGAATCATTTCCTGAAAAGGTGGGCACCTTACCTGAATCTTTTCAAATTCACTGCCCAACATGTTGATGGAAAGGACAATGACCTCGCAGAGCTACTAAGTTGACGGTAAGCACCCTCAAATGAGGAAGCTTGTGCTGTTGGTCTCACTTTGATTAATCTGCAAAGATTACTTCTCTGATGTGTTGTATATTTTTATGTTTATCTTTCATGTCTGTAATACTGTACTTGTTTATTTTAGCTTACAAACGTATTTCAATTTGTACGAGTAAAGTGGGTCTTACTTAGTTTTCTTTAGAATAGTGTGTTTATACACTCTTGTGGAATATATCCATGTGTTTTAACATTATTCCTAATGGAAGATGAAGAAGATGGCGGAAACTATTAGTTTAGTGTTGAATAGCTGAAGATGTTTTAAATCCAGTCGACACTGCTAGTGACGACTTGGTTCAAATTTTCCTTTTACGTATCTTGTATTATTTTGTATATAAGTTTATTGCCTTATTGCATGTGAAGAAGTCTTAAACTTAACAATTGATATTCTCTGATATTTATTTGCGATTTATTTTTTTTTTTAATTTGAATTTGATCACATTCCTTTTATGTTTTGCATGTTTTCTTAATAAGAATTGTTCACTTTACTGATAGTATAATTTGATCTAGTTGTGGATCCCATTTTTTTCTAACATTTATTCTTTTCCATTAGAAGGATTTCTCATCCCTTATAATAACACTGAAGTCACTATAACTTCCTCTGTTCTTGTTCCGCCTTCAGTAGTAGAATTTTGCTAATTCAATATTCTCTAGAAAGGGCCTTTGTGACAGAGTGTTTCACCCAAAGTCACCAAAGGCTGTAGTAGATATCTTATTATTTAATTTAGCGACTATGAACTGTCTTTTCTTTTCTTGCTAAAATAATTCTCACTCCTTGCATTTTGCAGTTTATGATTATTTGCAATTCATATTTCAGCTTAAAGGTAATCTTAAATACATCTTATTTGATATTCTTGTACAAGTAAAAAGCATGATCCCAATATAAAAATATCCCTCCTATATCTCGGTTTTCTGCATTTTTCTTTTCTCATGAACAGTACCATAATCCTAGCGAGTCTGTTAGATACATTTTTTATGCAATTTTCTTATGATAAAATAGCTCTTGCTGATAAATTTTTCATAATATAAAAATCACTCTTGTTGATAATTTTGTTATAAAGTTGACTCTGCTGATATGTCATTAGCCTATCTAAATACATTTCAGTAGCTTCTTTATTATTTGAATAGTTAAAATTCCATCACCTGCACCACAAAGAACGTTCTAGAGATTGATCGCCAGTAAACTATTTTGCCCATAATATTTTTCATTTTTTTTTATTTGCCTCTGCTTGTTGCAGCTAAAATACTGTCTTTTCCTTGCATCTCTGACATAATTGCCTCTCAGGGACCACCAATACAGGGGCCCTCGAATTTTATATGAACGAGATACTTCTCTGGATATATATCCTACAGATGACGTCACCAGGAGGTGTGACAGAGTGTTTCGCTCAAAGTAACCAGAGGCTGTTAGA
>JAXCGZ010007218.1:2500-5000 GCA_037179515.1 Halocaridina rubra | reverse complement strand
TAGTACTCACGCAGAGTCTGATTAATTTGATAATTTTTGCTATGGGTAAGGGGAAATCCTTTTTAAAGGTTTCAAGTTTCTTAGCAAGGAAATTAAGTACAGAATGTATTGGGACATTTGTAAAAAGTGATTCTACATCAAGACTGAGTAATTTAACCCCATTCATTGGAACATTGGATAACCTAAATCTCTGAATGAAATCCTCTGAATGCTTTAGGTGCGCTTGGGAAAATTTACCTAGATATGGGGATAGTAAGCTGGCTAACCATTTAGCAAGTTTTGAAGTGAAAGAGTCGCGGCATGAAACAATAGGACGCAGAGGAATATTTTCCTTATGGGTTTTGGGCAAGCCATAAAAATACGGGAGTTGAGGATTAATAACTTTAAATTTCTCAAGGACCTCCCTATCACATTTTGACTGAGCTATGTCCCGAACATTTTCATTGAAAGTGGCAGCAACATTTACTAAGGGATTTTTGGAAAGTTTCTCATAAGTATTGGAGTCATTAAGGAGTTGCATAGCTTTACCTATATAACAGTCTTTATTCAAAAGTACGAGTTTTCCCCCCTTATCAGATTTAGTTATGATGATATCATCTTTTTGTTTAAGCGACTTAATAGCCAAGAGAAACCTTCTAGGAAGTGAACCCTTACTATCGACTTTATCAAGCAAATTAAGAATAACCCCCTTTAAGCACATACTATTTCTATCAAAACTATTATTAGCACAATACTTATCAAAACCGACTATATAATCAAGAAAATTATTTTTCCCTGGTTTTAATGCAAAATTTAATCCTAGTCCTAATACCGCCAATTCGTTTTTTTGTAAGCCTATGGTTGGTTAAATTGAGAACATTGTCACTTAGGGATATTTCATACCACAAACTACCATTAATTAATTTTTCCAATTTTAGTTGCAATGAATTGGAGTGGAGGCCACTAATGTATGAAGCTCTGTCAAAAGCAAACCGCGAAATAAAGTGGTAAATACCTTCATCTGGACAAACTAAACGTAAATGATCTGAAGCTTGGTGGAATCTTTTCCTAGCAGACTTGACTTCCATGGTAGCAATTGATAGCCGGTCTTGAAGAAACAGTCTTATGAAGTCGGGAAAGATATCCTTTTTGCTTGTCCATCTCCTGAAACCGAACATCTTTGGGCAGACCTGTTCCACTATGCATTCTTGTAGGAAGAGTTTTTGATTCTTTTTCTTAAATAAGGCGAGAAGAGCATTTTCATAGAATCGATATGAGCTTCTCAAAGCAGGGGAATAGCGTAAGAAGTGTGACAGACTTGGAGGATTCATTATGGGCAACAATAAATAAGTACAAACTGTTAACATACCGCACTAAATAGTAAGGAAGCCCATCAGTGAAACAAAACTTATAAAACAATGCTATATTTCGGATCCTAACTGGATCCCTTCTCAAGCACAACTGAGAAAAAATAACAAAGAAGGAGGAGACATAAACAAAAGGACTCATGAGACCTGAGAGATTTAAATTTTTTTATGATAACAGGACAGGTCTAATCCAAACGAATTATCCTCAACAAAGCCACCAAGATCATTTTACCATTAACAAAGAAAAATGTTAATCCTTAAAATGATAAATGATCTGAAAGAAGATAACCCCCAACATATTTTTTTAATTAAAAGAATATTAATAAATATGCACATATAGATATACACATGTAACAATATATATTGCTAGCGAATCTTTGGGTTACAACTTTAAAGTCTATAGAAAATCTACCCACTCTGCGTCTTATGTGCACTTTTATTGTTATCATGAAGAAAAAGTAAAATTAGGTATAGCTTTGAATTTATTCCTTAGAGCCCTCCGGATTTGCAGCCCTAATTATTTAGAACATGAAATTCAATCGGTTTATTCTCAGCTTGACCAACTTTGTTATCCTCCTTTTTTCTTAGACAAAGCTCTGCAGAAAGCTAAACAGGTTTTTTACAATCCTCACAGGACCCCCAAATAAGTGTCAGGCCGGAGCTCAAAAGGGTAGAGGGTGTATAGAGCAGATTTTGGCTTTAAGGTTACTGATGGATTATGCTGCTTGCAAGAAACAAAAATTGTATATAGTTTTTGTGGATTTTAGTAAGGCGTACGACAGGGTACCAAAATATGATTTAATCGAGTGTCTCAAGTCGGTGGGATGTGGAAGGGTTATGTTGTCAGCTATCCAAAATATTTATTCATGCACAAAAAGTGTGTTAAAATCTGCTATAATAACATCTATAGGTATACGCCAAGAAGCTCTTACGAGCTGCATTTTGTTTGTCATTTATATGGATAAAATGGTGAGAATGATTAAAGAAAAATTGAGAATTGATGGTTTTATGGAAAATTTACATAAGCTTTTAATGATGGATGACACGGTGATTGTAAGTACATCTCGGGAAAAGTGCATATCATAACTTGAGGCTCTATTATATTATTGTAATGCTTATGGTATGGTGATTAATGAAAAGACAAGGTATTTTGT
>JAXCGZ010007217.1:2500-10000 GCA_037179515.1 Halocaridina rubra | reverse complement strand
ATAGAAAGTGAGTTCAAGGAGTTTCTTGTTGCTTGCGTATATACTAGTTCAGAGAACATTATAATAACTGTTGTATATAATCCACCAAGGAACCAACATAGGCTAGAAGTTTATGAGGAAAGTCATATAGGTACTATTGAAGTTATACACTCAGTCGTTAACATTGCACGGGAGAGAAAATGTAGGATTTTGATTACGGGATATTTTAATCATAGACTGAATAAATCTTGACCCACACAGTAGGGGGGACTCATTCAGGGCAAAATTTCTAGATTGCGTTCAAGGAAATTTCCTACACCAACACGTACTGGAACCCACGAGGGCCAGAGGTGTTGATGAGCTATTGCTGCATGATCTAGTATTCACAGATAATGTGTTGGATATTGAAAAAAAATGAGTATGAACCTCCAATTTGAAAGAGTAACCACTGTAAGTTGTTGATGGTGTATATCATCGAAGATATTCTGCCTGAAAGTAGAGGCACTGTGGACACGAGGAAGAACTATTTGAAAGGAGATTACTTCAGAATTAATTAGCATTTTGCACTTATTGACTGAAGGACCTTATATAAGAACAAATCTGTACAAGAAATGTACGACATCTTTCGTGAGGAATATGGGAAGATAGTAGATTGTTGCATACCTTCCATCAAAATAGCAGTTATTCATGGCAGAGAGAAATGGTTCAATAATGAGTGTAAGAGAGCTAAGGAGTGGAGAGACAAATGCTAGAAAAGGAATAGGAGGAGATAAAACATAAATGCTTGGCAGACTTATAAAAAGCAAGAAATGATTACCTATGTATAAGAAGAGAGGCAGAGAGAGACTGTGAAAGGGATATCACCAGTAAGTCTAAAGAAAATCCAAAACTCTTCCACAGCTTTATCGGAGGAAAACTGAAGGTAAAAGAACATGTTTTGAATTAAAGAGAGCAGATGGGAGCATCACTGAGACGGATGAAGAGATCTGCAAAGAATTGAACAAGGAGTTTCAGTCTGTATTTACAGTAGAAAATACCCCACTCCCTCAGATAGCAGAGATAGGAGCTCAATGGCCGGTATTAGAGAACATCATCTCTTCAGCCACAGAGGTATGCAAAATGTGGATGGAGTTAGATGTTCATAAAACTACAGGCCCTGATGATATATACCCCTATGTACTTGAGAATCCACTAAATCAATATCAGGGGCACTACGTATCATATTTGAAAAGTCGCTGGAACCAGGGGGGATTCCAAGATGCTGGTAACAAGCAAACGTGGTACCTATCTTCAAAAAGGGAAGGAGGGATGCGGCTCTAAAGAATAAACCTGTTTCCTTGACCATCAAAGTTTGCAAAGTTATGGAGAAAGCTCAAAGGAAACACATCTCTCTTCACTTGGAATCCTTCAACTTTTTGTCAGAGAGACAACATGGCTTCAGAGAGCGTAGATCGACAGTAACAAACGTATTAGAATTTTATGATGAGGTAATCCGAATATTACTGGAAAGAGAGGGCAGGGTATATTGCATATTCCTATACTTTCAAAAAGCTTTTGACATGGTCCCACACGAAAGACTTATTAAGAAGCTGCAAGCAATGGCGAGAATAGGTGAAAATGTCTTGGAGTGGATAAAAACTTACTTAGAGGGAAGGGAACAGAATGTTAGAGTAAGACATTCAGTGTTTGAATGGAGAAGAGTTAGTAGTGGAGTTCCACAGGGTTTAGTTGTAGGGCCACTTTTGTTCCTTGTATATGTAAACGACCTACCAGAGTCTGTAAATTCATTCATGAATATGTTTGCAGATGATGTAAAGCTTGTAAAGAAAGTAAGAATCGAGAACAATGGTAACGAAATTCTGGAAGACCTAAATAGTCTGCATGAGTGGTCAGAAAAGTGGCTAATGAAATTCAATTCTTCAAAATGTAAGGTAATTAGAATGGGTGCAAGTGCAAGAAGGCCCAAGCTTGACTAAACAATGGCTGAAACAGAGGTAACAATAGAAATGATCAAAGCTTTGGAAAATCTAGGGTAAAAGAGTGGGTGCATGCACTGTTGGATAAAATCTGGGATGTAGAGGAAATGCCAAGGGACTGGAATGATAGTTGGATGATAAAAATATATAAACAGAAAGAAGACGTGTTAGATTGAGGGAACTACAGGGAAATGAAGCTTTTGGAGCATGTATTTAAGATATTAGAAAGATTAGTAGAAGGAAGGTTGAGAGTCTTGATAGATATACATAAACAGCAGTTTGGATTTATGAAAGGAAAGAGCACAGTGGATGCAATTTTTATAGTATGTCAAGTCCAAGAAAAGTATTTAGAAGGAAACAGAAATGTTTACATGTGTTTTGTGGATCTTGAAAAGGCGTATGATAGGGTACCGAGAAGAGTGGTGTATTGGTGTTTGAGAAAGAGAGGAGTACCAGAGAAGTTAGTAAGAATAGTGAAGATGATGTATGAGGGGGCAGGAACCACCGCACAGACAAAGTATGGGGAGACTGAGGCATTCCATGTGGAGGTCGACCTCTATCAAGGATCAGCTCTGAATCCGTTCTTGTTCCTCGTTGTTATCGACACTTTGACAAGAGAGTTAAGAAATAATGAAGAGCTGTGCGAACTGATATTTGCCGATGATTTAGTCATTATAGCAGACACAGAAGATGAACTGCAAGTAAGGTTTTTAGCATGGAAAAGGGCCCTCGAAAGGAAAGGATTGAAAGTAAACCCAGGAAAGACAGAGCTGATGGTTAGTAGTAAATGAGGTCAGGAAGAGGTAAACCTCCAAATGGAAGATGGTACAGTGCTAAGTAAGAGCAGTGAGTTTAACTACTTGGGATCAGTATTAACAGAGGAGGGAGGTACTGAGAAAGCTGTGAGACAGAGGGTGAAGGAAGCATGGCGAAAATGGAAATAATTGATTGGACTTATCTTAGACAAGAAAATGCCGTTAAAACTCAGAATGAAGATATACAAGACAGTGGTCAGGCCTGTTCTGCTATATGGGACAGAAGATTGGTCACTTAAGAGGAGAGAGGAGGGACTGTTGGAGAGAACAGAAATGAGAATGGTTAGATGGATTGCTGGAATATCATTACTGGAGATGAGGGAGAGTCGAGATATAAGATGAATGTGTGGAATTTGTAATGTCATAGAGAAGGCTAGGGAAGCTCGTCTGAGAGACTATGGCCATGTAGTAAGAAGAGGGGAGGAGGAACCAATCAGGAGAGCTAAGAACATGTCAGTGATAGGGAGAAGGAGTGTGGGGCGCCAGCAGATCAGATCGATGGACGTGGTGGGGAGGGATATGGTTGAAGTTGGATTGTAGGAAGGAGTTGCAAGGGATAGGAACAAGTGGAGGAAGTTGTCTCGAGCGGCCGACTCTGCTATTCAGTGGGATAAATAATGTCAAAGGAAGAAGAAGAGTAGGAAAGTTATAGTTGAGTCCTTGATTTTAAGCATATTTTCCTATTGTGCAATTCTTTGAGGATCATACAACAAAGTTTTAATAAAAAAAAATGTGCAAAAAATCGGAATTCTCTTGCCAAAGTGGCTGATGGTAAGGGAAAAAAAATATGAAAGAGCTATGCCATATATTAAGGATATGAATTGGTTAAAGGAACCCAGCCAATGAGGGGGGCAAGCCAGCCTCAACTTGTTGCCGGTCCCAAGCCCGGAAAATGGGGAGGGTTGGCGGCAGGAAGGGCATCACGCCATAAAAATTTTGCCAAAACCAAAATATAGCCAGTACAGATAACGAGAATAGTCACCATACTAGGGCATTCCCCTTGGGCGACGCATTGGGGATTCGCCTGACCCTTCCGGAAAGACAGCAAGGGCTACCCAGTCATGGGCGGGCTGGGCTAAAGAGGCAAGCCCGAAGGAGAGTGTCAGATGAGGTGCTGCGGGTGGACACTCTTAATGTGGGGACGACGACCGGGAAGGGGCGAGAATGGTGGACCTGATGGAGAGGAGGAGAATTGGAGTGCTGTGTGTGCAGGAGACCAGGTGGAAAGGAAATAAGGCAAGGGAACTGGGTAAGGGATGCAAATTGTTCTATAGTGGAGCAAATGAGGAAGGGAGGAATGGGGTAGGAATAATATTATCCAAAGACCTGAAGGAAAGCTTACTTAGTGTGAATAGAAAGAGTGACAGAATTATGAGTTTAAAGCTGCGACTGGGAGAAACGGTAGTCAATGTGGTATGTGCCTATGCCCCACAAACTGGTTGTGCAGCAGAAGAGAAGGATGTATTTTGGGAGGAGACGGACCAGGAGCTTAGAACAATTCCTATAAGGGAGAGGGTAATTTTGGGAGGAGATCTAAATTGCCTCCTGGGAATTGGGAGGGCTGGGATAGGTAGAGTTCATGGGGGCTGGGAGGTGGGCGAGAGAAATGAGGGGGGGAGAGAGAGTGATTGATTTTGCAGTGGTATTTGATCTGGCATTGGTCAACACATTCTTTGAGAAAAAGGAAAACAGATTGATTACATACAGTAGTGGTGGGAGGGAGAGGCAGATAGATTTATTGTTGTGTAGGAGAGACCATCTGAAGGAGATCAGCAACCGCAAAGTAATAAATGGGGAGAGTGTAGCAGTGCAACATAGGATAGTATTAACGGATTGCAGGCTCAGAAAATGTAGGAAAAGTAAGAAGACGAGGATGGACCCAAAGATAAAGTGGTGGAGATTGAAAGTTGCAGAGCTGAGAGCTATGTTTAAGGGAAGAGTGTTGGAGGCGATAAGGTTGCATGAGGATGTACAAGAATGGTGGACAGAGAATAGTAAGGTGATTTTGAGGGTTGGTGAGGAGGTACTTGGAAAGTCATCACGAAGGAAACCCCCAAATGATAAAGAGTCATGGTGGTGGAATGAGGAAGTGCAAGAATGGGTGATAAACAAGAAAGAAGCTAAGAAAAAGGCAGATTTATCAGGCCTGGAGCAGGATAAAGAAGAGTACAAGCAGGCAAGAAGGAGGCAAGGAGAGCAATAGCAAAAGCAAAGGCAGAGACATTGAATGAAGTCTATGAAGAGCTGGAAACACCAGAAGGAGAGAAGAAAATATGGCGAATTGCCAAGGCCCGAGATGCTGCATCCAAGGACTTGACCCAAGTAAGACATATAAAGGATAACCATGGAGTAGCCCTAGCAGAAGAGGATGAAATAAAAAGCAGATGGGAAACTTATTTTGAAGGATTGCTAAATGAAGAGAGCCCAAGAGCAGTATTTGAAGATGGACTTCCAAATGAAGTAGTTACAACAACAGTGTCTAGAAGAGAGGTAGAGCGGGCAGTAAGGAAAATGAAAAATGGAAAGGCAGCAGGACCTGATAAGATGCCAGTGGAGGTATGGAAGAGTCTTGGAGAGGAAGGTATAGATATCTTGTGGGACTTAATGCAAAAGATCTTTAGTCAGGAAAAGATGCCAGAGGAATGGAGAGGAAGCTTAATCATCCCAATCTATAAAGGGAAGGGAGACATTCAGGAGTGTGGAAACTATAGAGGTATAAAGTTGTTAAGTCATACTATGAAGATATGGGAGAAGATCATAGAGAGGAGACTCAGAGAGGAAACGACAATTGGGGATGAATAGTTTGGCTTCATGCCTGGAAGAGGGACAGTGGATGCCATATTTGCCTTGAGACAAATGATGGAAAAGCATCGGGAGAAACAGAAAGGACTGCATATGGTCTTTATTGACCTGGAAAAGGCATATGATCGAGTACCACGTCAAGAGGTGTGGAGGTGTATTAGAGAAAAGGGAGTCCCCGAGAAATATGTAAGAATCATCCAAGATATGTATGAGAGGGCAGAGGCAAATGTTAAGAGCAGTGTGGGCTTGACGAAAAGTCTCTCAGTAAATGTTGGTCTGCATCAAGGGTCTGCTTTGAGTCCATATCTATTTGATCTGGTCTTGGATGTAGTAACCCAGGGTATTAGAGATCAGTCACCATGGTGTATGCTCTTTGCAGATGACATTGTACTGTGTAGCAACAGACGAGAGGTAATGGAGGAGAAGCTTGAGGAGTGGAGAAGAGTGATGGAGGATAGAGGACTGAGAATCAGCAGGAAGAAGACAGAGTACTTGAGGTTGAGAGATGATGAGGATGGGGAGGTCAATTTGCAGGAGGAGGTTTTGAAAAGATTTGAAAAGTTCAAGTATTTAGGATCAACAGTAGCAGAGGATGGTGACCTAGAGTAGAAATAACCCACAGAATACAAGCGGGATGGAAGAACTGGAAGAAAGTGTCTGGGGTGCTGTGCGACAGGAGAATAGGGATTAAGTTGAGGGGTAAAGTGCATAAGACAGTTGTGAGACCTGCGATGATGTATGGAGCAGAGACATGGGCAATAAAGAAGACACAAGATAAAAAACTGGATGTGGCAGAGATGAGGATGTTGAGATGGATGTGGGGGTGACAAGAAGCGATAAGATCAGAAACGAGGTAATTAGAGGTACCTCAAAAGTTAGAGAAATATCAGATAAGATACAAGAAAGTAGACTAAGATGGTATGGTCATGTCGTTAGGAGGGATGAACAGTATGTTGGGAGGAGGGTGATGGAAATGGATATACAGGGCAGGAGAAGGAGAGGGAGACCAAAGCGTAGGTGGATGGATTGCATCAATGACGTCCTGAGGTCTAAAGGTTTGTTGGGTGATGAGGTATGGGACAGAAACAAATGGAGAAAACTGGCTAGAAACATCGACCCCACATAAAAGTGGGAAAAATGTAGACAAAGAAGAAGAATTGGTTAAAGGTAAATGAACACTCAAGTTACGAACTTATTTTCGTACAAAATTATATATGGTTACCTACCAAAGTGGTTATTATGTCTATAAAGGGTAGGAGATGTGATAGTGAGAGACAAAAGACAAGCAAGGCAGCTTAGTGGTGCCAAGAATTGCCGCAGTCCATGCTGACGGAGCTCTTTGTGTCAGGAGAGCTAAGTTATGGCATGCGTTGTCAAGCCACATAAAAAAAAAATGCCCCGAATCACCTCCTTTAAAAATGAAGCGAGAAGTTATCTACAAGTCAGTTAAATGTAATAAATTCTCTGTAAATATAACAAATATTATGTATTTCTTTAGTATGAATTTTTTTTTTCAAGAATACCCACAGTAATTTTTAGTGAAATAAAGGCAATTTTATTATTATTATTATTATTATTATTATTATTATTATTATTATTATTATTATTATTATTATTATTATTATTATTATTAGTATTATTCTTATTCTTATTATTATTATTATTATTATTATTACTACTTTCTCTCTCCCTGCTGGCTAGTACAGTGGTAACGCGCTGGCTTCGCATTCACGAGGTCGAAAGATCGGTTCCCGTCCAAGACCGAGAGTTTAAGCTGTTTACTGGCAGGAACTGCTGTGGTTGGACACCACAGTGGGGGGTTAGGGCTTGCCCTGGCTGACGAATACCCATTGTATTGAAATGGAGATAAAGTTTGTTTGTTTTGCTCTCTCTCTCTCTCTCCTCTCTCTCCTCTCTCTCTCTCTCTC
>JAXCGZ010007216.1:0-12410 GCA_037179515.1 Halocaridina rubra | reverse complement strand
TTCAAAGATCTCTTGACACCAACCTCTGCCCCATCAATATTCAGACTACGAACATCCTCCAACCTTCTAAGGTCACCTTTCTTTCCTAAAATCAAGCACTTTGTCTTGCCTTCATTTAATTTTAAATGTTTCATTTCCATCCACTCTTTAACATCCATCATGATTTTACTCAGCCTTACTACAGTATCTTCAACATTATTAAAGGTCAAGTAGAATCGAGTATCATCTTCTAAAAGCTAGAAAAATACCCCATGTCTCTTAAGTATATATGACAACTCAATTGTATGAATACAAAAGAGGATTGGACCGTAGTCACCGTGCTCAAGTGGTAGTGTCCGCGACTTTGAGGCGTCAGGTCGAGGGTTCGTGCCCCATCACGGTCTAAGGTTAGCAAGGGCATGCACTCAGGGTAACGATTACAAATGCTAAAACAAGCTCTTCTCAAGAAGGCATCCGTCCTAGCCCTTGGTAGAAAAGGGAGTCCGTGACATAAAACCGGAACAACAAAAGTGGATTGGACCAAACACACTACCCTGTGGAACCCCTCTTGATAGACTCTGTTTCTCAGAAAACTCATTTCCAATCTGTGTACAATATGTTCTTTTAATATAATCTCTTAAGCTCAAGCGCCTCCCCCTCTATACCAATTATTTCCAAGTCACGTATCAACATGTTATGTACCATAGTATTAAAAGGATCACTCAAGTCCAAAAGGATCAAGATGCCACACCGTCCTTCATCCATTAAAAGAATCAAATCGCTTATTACCGGACATAGTGCAGTCTCCGTTGAATATAATTGTCTATAGGCTGACTGTTCACCAGGCGAAACCAGTTTCTTCCACAAATATTCTTGAAGTTGTTCAAGGATGACACATTTTGTAATCTTTAATAAGAAAGACAAATTCGACACTGGTCTATATGAGCTCAAAATTTGACTATCAAGAGTGCCTTCAACAACAGGCTTGACAACTGCTGTTGTTTTAGATTCTCCGCCCACGGATGGGTGGAACGGGTTATGGAGGACCCATAGGACGGTCGCCAGCCGGCACAGGCCCCAACCCCCCACTGTGGTGACCAGCCACAGCAGTAACCTCCCCAGTAAACAGCTTAAACTCTCTTACCTGGACGAAGCGCGATCCGTCGGCCTCGCGAATGCGAGGCCAGCGCATTACCACTGTACTAGCCAGGAGGCTAAGTGCCAGTTTCTCACTTTCCAGAAAAACCCTCTTAAAAATACACAAGTTTACAATTTCCATTATGATCTCCAAGATATTATCAATATTTTTCACTATGCTTGAAATCAGACGTTGGAAATGAATAATTTTTACAATATATTAACTTTGCTTTACAGAAAAGAGACTTAATCTTGCTTAGATCTACGCTTTGAAAATTCGATGGGCTTAATTCAGGGCATTGCAGTGATATAAGTATAACTCTCTGAGCAGGATCCCCCCGAAAAGCCAAGTACCACTTTTGATAGCTTTTCATCAAAGAACTTAAGAAATCTTTCTCCTGGTTCACTTTCACTAAAACCTTCAGATAGACTTTTCTTCTTCTTATATCCAGTCAAATTATCAAAAATTTTGTACAATGCACTTAAATAATTTTCTGCATTTCTATTTTTATTAGTAAAAATAATTTACGCTTTGATTATATGCATTTTTCGCTTCTTTGTATGCCCTTCTGGTACTAGTGGTACGCCTCCTTCGCCAGAGATTTTCAGCTCTTCGTTTTTCACTCTTTGCTAGTCTGATCTCAGAATTAAACCAGGGCAAATGATCTCTTCCTATGATTTCTTTCTCTATTATAGGACAAGATTCATTGAATTTATTTTTCGATAACAATATATAACTCCATATAACACTCTACAGACTCTCTAAATAGAATACTATGAGATCAAATACCATTTTTCTTTTCCATTATCTAACTTATTATCTTATGGATCACAATGTGAGTTTGCAAATTCTTTTTTATCTCTGAATACAGTTTTCATCTTCTTTTTTATATCAGTATGAATGAATAAGTAATGAATTAGTTTAGGCTGGGCAGAATATCCTTGCCCGCTTATCCTGTAGATGACCCAAGCAGTGAGGTGGTGGGGGCAGGACGGTGGATAGGATAGGATAAACTGGGATAGGATAGGGGGGAATTGGCCAAAGGACTTAAAAGAAGTGATTTGGGTAAAGTGGCTACTGGTAAGTGTTTGTGCATTGACTCGGCCACACCCATAAAAGGGGGAGATTGCAGTCATTGCAAAAAAAAAATAATAATAAAACTCCCCTCAACGGGACTGGTCAGGCACGAATAAAGAGAAACAGAAATGGAGAGTGTTGTGACTTGTCAGATGTGAAAGGATTATAAGAGATGTGTAACGAGTATTCGGGAATATTCGGTGTTGATGAGACGTCAGGTCGAGGGTTGACGCCCCGTCACGGTCTGAGGTTTGCAAGGGTATGCACTCAGGGTAACGATTACATCTGCCAAAACAAGTCCTTCGCAAGAAGGCAATCGTCCTAGCCCTTGATAGAAAAGGAAGTCCGTGACGTAAAATCGGATCGGAATAGATGTAGGCATAGAAAAAGAACCGTAGGTGAAGGAAGACTGAACATCGAACTGTCCTGGACGGTCCATTTTAAATCCAAAATACCTTCCCTCAGCTGGAATACTTTCGTACATCCAGTACAATTTTTGTTTATTTTATTTTTATTTTTATATTGCTTTCTAAAATCTTGTATAAGTTTCGTCAACCAGAATATGGGGATGGACTAAGATTTATCTGGATGCCTTCCCTAACGCTCCACTGTGGGATGGAGCCCGAGTCATTCTCATTCCGACTCACACTCTACTATTAAGCATTTTCAGCCCTCAAAAAGGGGGTGTGATAAAGGCATAAATGCATATTACAAATGACGACTTCTCTGATAACACAAAGTAAAGACAACCTTTCCCACCCCCCATCATCCTTATCTTTTTCTTATCTTAATTCCTCTTGCAAAATGAGGAAAGATTATATATATATATATATATATATATATATATATATATATATATATATATATATATATATATATATATATATAATTTTTTTCTTCCACCTCAAGTATCAAAAACTATTAGTTTTTGAAGCCATAAAAGTAGGGCGACACAAACTCCCGTTAAACCTGAAGTAGGTCAGATGGACAGCGGCTTCTATCTTATTAAAAATCACAGAAGACATATACTGTATTGTAAATGAAAATCCAAACAGCGTTAGAAGCTTCCAGACACTTGTGCACTCAACCACTGAGTTGTTGCAATATAGTTACCCTATTCATCTCTAATAACTTCTTGATTTCCCACAATCCCGTCCCAGCCACACTGCTTGGGTCATCCACCGTGAAAGTGGACTACATCTTCTGTCGTAAGGCTCAACAGCCCTAGCTGGTTTACCCTCGTCGCTGCATCTCACTTAACCCCTCCCTTCATCCACCCGTCCCAGATTACAGCACTAAACTAATACGAAAATTCATCATATTTTAATGTATTTAACGACCAGAAATAAACTCGCAAAGTTAATTCTTATGAATTACGTAGAATGAGAAGTCATTTATTTTTTTTACTTTTTTTTATTTTTAATAAGGGACTGCAGTGGCAAAGGAAGTATTCAACACCATTTAGAAGACATCAAGGCTGAAAATCTGTAATGTTTCTCTTCATACTGATAAATGAACTAATGTTGATTTGGACGAAAAACCTTACAAAGTGTATTTTGAGTTGTTTTTTCTGAGCTATCTAGATATCCCTAATATCTACAGGTTTCAATATATATATATATATATATATATATATATATATATATATATATATATATATATATATATATATATATATATATATATATATATATATATATATATATATATATATATATATATATATATATATATATATATATATATATATATATATATATATATATATATATATATATATATATATATATATATATATAAAACTTTTTTTTTTCATTTTCCCGTCATAGTAAAAATTTATACTTTTTAATCTATCGATAGACTGTTCCTATCTGATTCTGACAAAGAGGTTAAAATGGCTATTAAATCACATGATGTATCACATGATAAATAGTATATTATTTTACTATATAATTTAATCACTGTGACGATTTTCCTTTCGATATTCCAAATCTCACTTTCACTATAGCGATGAAAGTTGCATTTAGCGCTATTCTCCCGGAGATTTGGAAATTAGCCCACTCTCTCTCTCTCTCTCTCTCTCTCTCTCTCTCTCTCTCTCTCTCTCTCTCTCTCTCTCTCTCTCTCTCTGTGCATATATATATATATATATATATATATATATATATATATATATATATATATATATATATATATATATATATATATATATATACACAGTATATATATATATATATATATATATATATATATATATATATATATATATATATATATATATATATATATATATATAATATAGTCAAATAAGCACATTACTGTATTTGAATATGCGAATCATTTTCACCCCGACCGGGACTCGAACCTATGGCACATAGTTGCTGTCCCAAGGCACTACCAACTACACCACAGAATGTTTTAAAATGAATACAAACCTTACAGTTTTTATCTGCTATACTAGGAATGAACGCATTCTATCTGAATGCCACTCTGTTCATATTACAGTTTTCCTCAACCTCAGTCGTGGCTTCGTTTTCGCATTTAATTCAACTCCCAATCACATTCGGGACCAACAATAATCAAATAAGCACATTACCATATGTGTAACACGAATCATTTTCACTTCGACTGTCCCTAGGTGCTACCAACTACACCACAGAAGGTCTTAAAAGGGAAACAAACCTTACAGCAATTATCTGCTAGATAAGCATGATTAAGTATTTACAATTACGTAATTAAACACACACACACAGGAGACAGGGACTTACGAGCATTGGGCTATTGCCCGTAAGCACAGTAAACTAATTACAATTAGGAAATTACATTGTATTATAATAATTGTTGTATATAACCAACCAAGGAACCAACATAGGCTAGAAGTTTATAAAGAAAGTCATATAAATACTGTCGAAGTCATAAATTGAGTTGTTAACATCGAATGGGAGAGAAAATGTAGGATTTTGATTATGGGAGATTTTAATCATAGAGAGATCGATTGGATAAATCTCGACCTACACAGTGGGAAAGATTCATTCTAGAAGATCCCTAGATAGTGTACAAGGGAATATCCTACACCAACATGCACTGGAATCAACGAGGGCCATGGGTGGAGATGAACCATCACTGCTTGATCTAGTATTCACAGATAATGTGTTGAATATTGAACAAATTTAGCATGTCCCACCAATTGGAAAACGTGACCACTGTTTGTTGATGATGGAGTATATCATCATAGATATTTTGCCTAAAAAAAATAATAATAAAAAAAAAATACTGAGAAGGACACGGGAGGAAGTATCCAAAAAGAGATCACAAAAAAACTATTGAAATTTTGCAGTTAAGATCAAATCTGCACAAGAAAAACACGATTTTTTTTTGCGAAGAACATGGAAAGATAGTCATTTGTTGCATACCTTCTGTCTTGAATATATTTCAAGACAGTTTATTTCTACGTACATTATGTAAGTGTTATTTTGCATATAGTTTCGTTTATTGTAACGTAAGTGCATAAATGTATACTTTTAGACTTCGCATGTATACTTATTAAGTTCTATCATGTATACACGTATATTCATATGTATAATGTGTAGTTTATTAGGGAGGCTGGCCGTAGAAGACGTGGAGAAAGGAATGTAGGTCACTAATGGATTTTAGCCATTAACCCTTCACCTCCTTGATAACGCTTATTGCATCGCCTCGTTGAACAAAGAACTGTTGTAAGCAAGTCATAAGTCAACTTAGTCCTAGTACCCAGGACCCCGACAAACTAGAGGAGTTTGTGGGACTTTCTTATAAAGTTAGTTGCCGTCGTGAGATGCTACGGGGCACTCATGTTTGTTGTTCTCGTGGGGCGTTACGAGACATTCAAGTAGAAGATACGTTTTTGATTCGGAGTCCCGTGATTGCTGACGACATCAGGGTTATCCGGACAGATAAGTACAGAGTTATTATATTTCTAACAATATTTATAACTACGTGTGAGGGACAGAATGAGCTCATTTAATTGAACACTCGTAGGTAGAATGTATGTTAGAAAATGTATTATTCTGTATGAGGAAGTTTTAATTTAAGGTGAGGAGAGTTTATTTAAATATTCACATATCAGCAGTTCATAAACCCCCATATAAAATATTTGCATGTATGTTTATGCATGTAATATTAATTATATTTTATTGGTAGAGGATTTAATTTTGAGATCGTGGTAGGCCTCTACTGAAGCCGTGTCAGGATTTCCGAATTTAGGGGGTTATAAGATCGAAGGGTAAATAACACACAGGAAATCCTCCACAGCTTTTGGTCCTTCGAACCGGATGAGAATTGGTGTGGTAGTGGTGAAAATAGTGTACATTTTAGATAAGCTCCCACCTTGTAAGAGGTTAGTGCAAAACTCTACGGTTAAAATCGTCCACATTTCAGCGAAAACAGGGAGGAGCATTGCATGTATTTGCATGAATATTGCAAATATAACTTTGAAACTTAAGTGGTTGTTGAAATAAATAAGAGAACCCATTTCCCACGTGGATAAAGCGTTTCTCTATCTGTGGAAACGAAATATACTTTCGTAGTTGAGCGTCCATTAAGTAATTTGGATATTAGTACCCAATTTCGGCTAGGTGCACAGTGTCGTTTGAGGAACAGTGTGGTTTGCATTACACTTTCCATTTACTGTTGCTGACTTAACAGTGTCGATTAACTGATGAAAAGTGTGTTTTACACTTTGAGGATTGGCGTCATAATTGACGGAATTAAATAACTGTATGTTATTATCTTGAGATTTGGAAGATTGTCCTTTGATACTCTTTACAGAGTGATTGTTTGTTGCATTGTGGATGCATAAAGAAGATCGTGGATTCTTTGATGATAAAATTGCATCAACTATTTGTTTGTTGTTTTATGTGCTATTTGCTTTCTCAATATGTCGGTTAAACCTGAGGCATTAAAACGCCTTCGGGAATTGGTTCAACGTGATTGTGTTCAGTGTCAAACAGAACTTGCCAAAGATGATGAGACACTTGTTGTTAATTATTTAGAAAGATGTCATCTTACGCTAACAGAAAGATTCGGAAGATATGATAGGAAATATGAGGAATATGTCGAGAATAAGCCCCTTAAAAGGGATTCTGAAGAGGAGGATACAGAACATGACAATCTAGCTGAAACAGTAAATAATATTAGCTTAGCTGTCCTAGAACGGATTCGTAAGTTAGGAACTATGGAGAGTACTAGAGCTCCTAGTTCCGAGAGTTCAAGCCTCCCCAGTGGGCAACCCACACCCAAATTTCCTGAAATAAAAATACCACAGTTCTCTGGAAACTATGATGAATGGAACGAGTTTTGGGACACGTTTGATAGTTTAGTACATAATACTTCTATGCCAACTATGACAAAGTTTACCATCTTGAGAAATGCCCTTAAAGGAGATGCAAAAGACACCATAAAGGGATATCCTGTTGCTAGTGAGAGTTATGATGAATGCATTCAACAGTTACAAGCTGTTTATGCCAGCAAGAACAGAATTGTACGAAATTTAGTGAGGAAATTGGTACAGTTACCAACTCCTTCTTCTAATTATTCATCACTTTTTAAGTTCAAGCAGGAAGTAGAAGCCATTACTCGAAGTCTGAAAAATTATAGAGACATGAAGAACACTGATTGGGTGTTTTCAGAACTCGTGATGATGAAATTGCCAAAAGATGTTGAGAACTGGATTAGCATGAAAATAGACACAAAATATCCTACATATGAAACCCTCTTGAAGGAACTGGGAAAATATGTATATTATATAGAAGGCAACTTCACTAAAGATAACACAAAGGGAGAGACCCAAACCTCCCAGGGAGATGAGACCCAGTCCTATAAAAAGAATGTGGGTAGTTATGGTGCTACTGCAAAGGTAGTAAATAGTAAAACAGAATGTGTATTCTGTGGTTGGCAAGGTCATAAGTCTGAACAGTGTAATAAAGTAGTTAGTATAAACGAACGCAGAGACAAATTGAGAAACAATAACAAATGTCTGAGATGTACTCAGTCAGGGCATTATGCAAATGAATGTTACACTCAGTTAAAGTGTAAGAAGTGTAAGAAAAATGGTCATCATGCAGCCTTGTGTTATGAACAAGAGTCATATTTTCGTAGAAGGTTTGAAGAACCTTCATTTCTGAATGAACAGTCAGAAAATGGTTCAAATATAGATGAGTCAAGCAATGAGCAAGAACATTCTGACTCAGGAAAGAACAAGAAACATGTTGGTGTGATGACTATGAAGGCAGTACAGAGGCAAATGGTGAAGCAGAGTTTACCTTCATGTGCTCTGCCTACTGCAAGTGGAAAAATAAGCAGCTCAAAGGGAAATCTTTGGGTAAGCACTAGGTTATTCTTTGATACAGGTTCCCAGTGTTCCTTTATAACTAGGGAATTAGCTGAAAGGCTTAAATTAAGCCCAGTAGATGAAATGTCTCTTGGTATTGATGCATTTCGTTCTGAGACGAAGAAAGGAAGTTTTCCTGTTGTAAATGTAGTTATCAAGTTGGGGAAAAGAAGAGCCAGAGTTAAATTACTCGTAGTTGATGACATGGTAATTAGCATCCACACCCCAGGACTAGCAAAGGCTGCAAATGTGTTAAAGTCTAATGGTCACAAGTTGGCTGATGAAGATATTTATAGTGATGTACTGGAGAACATTGGCATTGTTATTGGTGCCTTACATTTTAGTCAGTTTGTTAGTGGTATTAACAAGTGGGATGTCTATACTTTGATGGAAACACCAGGTGGTGTCATGTTGTATGGCCATATTCCTCGTGATACTCAACATGGGTCCAGTAGTGTACAAAACCAACTTGTTATGCGAGTAGGAACACAGTTATTGCCTACTACAACACAAGAGTTGATTGATGAGGCCAAAAGGCCAGTTAATAAGTTGTTGATTGAGGAGGCCATAAAGCCAGTTAATAAGTTGTTGGTTGAGAAGGCCATAGAGCCTGTTAATAAGTTGTGGGAGCAAGAGAGTATTGGAGTAAAGCAAGAAGTGCATTACGAAGATAAAACTACACTTAGAAGTTTTACAGAGTACGTTCCCTTGAAGCCTATCCACCCTCCTCTCCTACACAATTTTCAGAGTGCCTTTGAACAAATGAAGTCTCTAATAGAACAGTTTGAGGAAATATTGGAGAATGTTCATGTGGGTAATTTGTTGGATGCTTGTACCAGTGAAGAGAAACAGTATGATATATGCAATACTGCAGATGTAGAGTGGGAAAAGGCCAAAATATCACTGCAAGCATTAAATTCCAACAATGCAAGACTTCAAAGGGTACTGGATCAGCGCCTTTCTGAAAATTCTAGATCTCCTAAAGTATCAATCTTTAGTTTAATCTGGAATGTTAATACATACAAGTTGTCTTTGGAAGGTCTGAAGGCTAGAGAAGATGTGTTGACCAAACATAAACTTCTGTCACTGGTGGGTATATTTTTGGACCCCTTAGGTCTAATATCACCCTTACTAAGAAGAGGAAAAATTCTTATTCAGAGAGCTTGGTCTGAAAAGCTCTCATGGGAATATCTGTTGTCAGAAGTATGCGAAGAGGAATCATCAAATTATGAAAGATCTGAACGTCAAGCTGCCCAAAGGGTTAAAGAACTGTGGGCACGTATAATCATTGATGATAAGTTGTAGTACTGATGGGGAGACCCCCCATTTTTTCCTTTTTGGAGGGGCCCAGGATGTCTTGAATATATTTCAAGACAGTTTATTTCTACGTACATTATGTAAGTGTTATTTTGCATATAGTTTCGTTTATTGTAACGTAAGTGCATAAATGTATACTTTTAGACTTCGCATGTATACTTATTAAGTTCTATCATGTATACACGTATATTCATATGTATAATGTGTAGTTTATTAGGGAGGCTGGCCGTAGAAGACGTGGAGAAAGGAATGTAGGTCACTAATGGATTTTAGCCATTAACCCTTCACCTCCTTGATAACGCTTATTGCATCGCCTCGTTGAACAAAGAACTGTTGTAAGCAAGTCATAAGTCAACTTAGTCCTAGTACCCAGGACCCCGACAAACTAGAGGAGTTTGTGGGACTTTCTTATAAAGTTAGTTGCCGTCGTGAGATGCTACGGGGCACTCATGTTTGTTGTTCTCGTGGGGCGTTACGAGACATTCAAGTAGAAGATACGTTTTTGATTCGGAGTCCCGTGATTGCTGACGACATCAGGGTTATCCGGACAGATAAGTACAGAGTTATTATATTTCTAACAATATTTATAACTACGTGTGAGGGACAGAATGAGCTCATTTAATTGAACACTCGTAGGTAGAATGTATGTTAGAAAATGTATTATTCTGTATGAGGAAGTTTTAATTTAAGGTGAGGAGAGTTTATTTAAATATTCACATATCAGCAGTTCATAAACCCCCATATAAAATATTTGCATGTATGTTTATGCATGTAATATTAATTATATTTTATTGGTAGAGGATTTAATTTTGAGATCGTGGTAGGCCTCTACTGAAGCCGTGTCAGGATTTCCGAATTTAGGGGGTTATAAGATCGAAGGGTAAATAACACACAGGAAATCCTCCACACCTTCCATCAAAATAGGAGTTATTCATGCCAGAGAGAAATGGTTCAATAATGAGTGTAAAAGAGCTAAGGAGTGGAGAAACAAATGCTGGAAGAGGTATTGGAGGAGAAAAAACATAAATGCCTGGCAGAGTTATGAAAGAGCAAGAAATAATTACCCAAGTAAAAGAAGAGAGGGAGAGAAATATTATACAAGGGATATCACTAGGAAGGCTAAAGAAAATCCTAAACTTTTCCACAGCTTTATCAGTGAAAAACTGAGTCAAAAAACAGGCTTTAAGATTCAAAAGAGTGGATGGAAGCATCATTGAGATGGATGAAGAGATCTACAAAGAATTGAGAAAGGAGTTTCAGTCAGCATTTACAACAGAAATTACTCCACCCTCTAAAATGCAGAGATAGGAGCTCATGGGCCAGGTTTAGAGAACATCAACTTTTCGGCCCCAGAGGTATGCAAAGGTGTTGATGGAGTTAAATGCCTATAAAGCTACGGAATCTGCTGATATATCTTCTAATGTATTTAGAAATGCACCAAACCAATATAGATGGCACTATGGGTTATATTTGAAAAGTCACTGGCATCGGAAGTGGCACTGCATTGCTGTCATGATAATCCTTCAGAAGTTGTTAAGAGAGAAACAGCTTATACAACTTTGAATTTGCATCTCCCTTGACGTATAAAGTGTTTTGGAGCACACACTTGGCATCCCTCCAGACACTTATCTCACCTAGGGCGAAGTAGTCGACTGTTTGCAAAATTACTTCCAGAATTTCTGGGACGAAACCATTCAACGTAGTGACCTACTTTGCTGCAAACAAGCCAACGGTGAGTTCTTCTACGACTTTTATATCCGCCTCAAAAATCTGGCTGAGGAGGTAAAATTGTGTTCCAGTGATCCCATTACGTGTGCTGAGACACAATTGAAGATGAAGATCTTGATGGGATCCGAGATCAGGACCTTATGTCTCTCGATGCAGCTGCATCTTTCCACAAATTCGTCACATGCTGTAGCCATTCTAGGTTAATAATTTTTGTGCAAAAAGAAAATATTTAATATTTTTTGTAATACTTTTGTAATATTTTGTCAATAAACTATATATATATATATATATATATATATATATATATATATATATATATATATATATATATATATATATATATATATATATATATATATATATATATATATATAGATATATATAGATATATATAGATATATAGATATATATATATATATATATATATATATATATATATATATATATATATATATATATATATATATATATATATATATATATATATATATATATATATATATATATAGATATATATAGATATATATAGATATATATAGATATATATATATATATATATATATATATATATATTATATATATATATATATATATATATATATATATATATATATATATATATATATATATATATATATATGACTGCTTCAGCTATTCACACCTCGCCAAACCACCTTCATGCTGTTTCTGCGTACAAGAAGGAACAACAACGGCAGAAGATGGCCTCCTCCCAGTAAACTCCACCAATATAGTCTTCCTCCAGTTCTTCATGCCTGTCTTGCAACCGCCGATACGGCCCGAGAA
>JAXCGZ010007215.1:7500-12457 GCA_037179515.1 Halocaridina rubra | reverse complement strand
GAGAGAGAGAGAGAGAGAGAGAGAGAGAGAGAGAATTATTTTATTTTATTTTATTAATTTATTGCGCCAAGGCGTCAGACATTACATGAGTTCATACAAATAATGCTTCAAATGGATATAAAACCAAGAATTGAACATGGTTTACAGGGAGGTGTACATATTGATAAAACAGAGAGAGAGAGAGAGAGAGAGAGAGAGAGAGAGAGAGAGAGAGAGAGAGAGAGAGAGAGAGAGAGAGAGAGAGAGAGAGAGAGAGAGAGAGAGAGAGAGAGAGAGAGAGCGTATACTTTTCCAGATGTAACCGCTGAAATTGGCATAACCAATAGTAAATATAATAGAAATGACAAGTATCTCTGAAAAAACTGAACTATCATAAGTTCAATCAATTTAATCTATAATAATAATAATAATAATAATAATATAATAATAATAATAATAATAATAATAATTTATTATTAACACAAAAGTAGGAAAACAATAATAATAATAATAATAATAAAAAAATAATAATAATAAATCAAAGCTACGATATATTGAAACCAAGATCTTTAAAAAGTAAATTTATAAATATCAGCATAAAAAACAACAAAAAAAACGAAATACTTTATAGACCTTGCACCAGGAGGGAAGGAATGATTTGACAATTGAGAGAGAGAGAGAGAGAGAGAGAGAGAGAGAGAGAGAGAGAGAGAGAGAGAGAGAGAGAGAGAGAGAGAGAGAGAGAGAGAGAGAGAGAGAGAGAGAGAGAGAGAGAGAGAGACTCATGCATTTGTTTCCCTGACAACAAAACAAACACATTAAAAGAAAACGTTGCAAGACAAAAACCGATCCATGTCTTAAATACATCATGCATGCTACACAGTCCTCTTGCAACACACACATACACCACCACCACAGATCAGTTTTGCCTCAACACAAAAGAACTATTGCAACACAGGAAGAAAAATTCTCCCAAACATGGATACGGGTATGTTCTAGTGGAAAAAAACACACACAGACAGAGACACACACACACAAGGTCAAATACAGCGAAAAAATATTGTTTATTGCAATGAACCCTTTATAATGTACAAGAAAATTATACTGTACAGTAATAATCTAGTCAATAACCAAATTTGAAACGAGAGAGAGAGAGAGGAGAGGAGAGAGAGAGAGAGAGAGAGAGAGAGAGAGAGAGAGAGAGAGAGAGAGAGAGAGAGAGCCACATTCGGCTCTTTGGTATTTCATGTACGGCTCCTCGGAGTACCATGGCTTAGCTTCTTTTATTAATCAGTAAAAGTCACAATTTGTCCCTATTCTAATGTGGGTGGACACAGAAAATTTGGAGCTGAAAGATTAAGGTTGGATACCCTTCCTAACGCACCGCGATGTGATCGAATATGCAATAGTCACTATGCAACTAGCTCGCTCTACCATTGATCTACAGTTACCCCTTAATTTCAAGTATGCGGTTAGAAAAACTATTTAAGGGGGGTTTACACAGTCAAACGGTTTGTCGCACGCGGTTCGACAGACAAGTGTTTGAAGTGATGTTCGAACGTGTGAACGGGGTATTTGGTTGTCGAACGCGTTTGTCGAACGTGTTCGACAACCAAATACCCCGTCCGCACGTTCGAACATCACTTCAAACACCTGTCTGTCGAACGGCGTTCGACGAACCGCTTGACCGTGTAAACCCCCCTAATACTGTGCGAATGTAAATGCCCTGAGCGAGGTCAGGTGTACTAATTACCCCAATCTTAAATCCTCTACCCATGACTTCGAACATCACTTCAAACACTTGTCTGTCGAACCGCGTTCGATGAACCGTTTGACCGTGTAAACAGCCCTTTAGATAAGATCCCAAACTCTTCAGACCTAATCTTATAAGTTCAAAATATGGAGTTGAAAAAAAGAGAGAGTAATTTTAAACGAGAAAGGAAAGTTTTTACATTCACTGTTCACGGAGGCAAAGCTTAGTCATATTTGCAATGTGGCACTCCCGTTATTAAAGTGCCAGTAAGCTTAAACGTCTATATGAAACAAATCACAAAAACTTTTCGTCTTAAGGGCAGTTTACACGGTCAAACAGTTCGTCGAACGCGGTTCGACAGACAAGTGTTTGAAGTGATGTTCGAACGTGTGAACGGGGTATTTGGTTGTCGAACACGTTTGTCGACAGAGGATAATTATATTATGGAATACTGTGCTGACTTTGTTTATATATATATATATATATATATATATATATATATATATATATATATATATATATATATATATATATATATATATATATATATATATATATCACACACACACACACACACACTCACATGCATACACGATCTTCGAACGGAAGTTTAATAAAAATGAGGAGCGCATAAAAAGGCATGAAAAGGATAATTCGATAAATCGATGCAAGGAATGACAACTAATATGGGGATAGGAAAAGGGTGGGGGACATAGGTGGGGGGACTGAACCCCTTCACCTATAATAAAATCCATAAGGGAGAAACGCTGTCAATAGATAGGCAATTAGGGGGCAACCAGCCTGTTATTGACTAAATAAACCCCTCCCCATCCATTCCCTCACCCATCATATACCCCACCCCGCAAAAAACCCTCGCTCATGACCGATAAATAAGATGGACCCCCCCAGCTAACCACCTCTACATGACTGTATGGTAATACACAGATATTTATTAAGATGTTATCAAACAAATGAAGTTCATTAGAGGAATTAAGATGGAGGTTATAGAACTGGGTAGATATATATGTAAATGCATGGATACAGAAACGATCTACAAAAGAATCTCTCTCTCTCTCTCTCTCTCTCTCTCTCTCTCTCTCTCTCTCTCTCTCTCTCTCTCTCTCTCTCTCTCTCTCTCTCTCTCCCACACACACACACACACACACACACACACACACACACACACACACACACACACACACACACACACACACACATATATATATATATATATATATATATATATATATATATATATATATATATATATATATATATTATATATAATTATATATATATATATATATATATATATATATATATATATATATATATATATATATATATATATATATATATATAATCAACATAGCCTTCAACGCCGTATGTGTGTGAGTGCGTGCGTGCGTGCGTAAATGTGTGCGTGAGCGAATGTACAAGACAGATAAACTTAATTCTTTGGCAGATCAGACAAAAATAGCATATCCAGAACAGCCTCCTCTGTAGTACAAGAGGTATTCCGCCTGTCTTTCAACCAGGAGACCAAGTCAATTTCCAAAAAAAATAAAAGTTTATCCAAGAAGACCTGGCATTAACAGGGGAGGCTAAGAGGCCTTCCTAGTGTGGTAGCCCTATTGCCTCACAAGAATTGGTGAGTACACCATCAGATGTGTTCGGTCAGTTGAGGAAGATTAAGTTCATGAGCTCACGGTTCGATACGGCAGTAATCCTAGTTGCATGGCAATAATAATAGTAATAACAATAATAATAATAATAATAATAATAATAATAATAATAATAATAATAATAATAGGAATAATAATAATAATAGGAATAATAATAATAATAATAATAATAATAATAATAATAATAATAATAATGATGACGATGATGATGATGATGATAATAATATAATAATAATAATAATAATAATAATAACAATAATAATAATAATAATTGCATATTTACACAGCTACTTCTCTAGGCTAACGATACTCGGAAACGCAAAAACAATCCTGGGGTAAGTTCCAAAGGCAGACAAGATAACACATTAATTCTTCCTTTTCTTCTTCATTACTAGATTTCACCTCGTCTTGGGAAAAAAAAAAAGCCTACACATCACGGAAAGGCTATCAGTTCAGTCATTAAATATGTATACATTAAAATGGGGTCAGGAAAACCGAATCAATTCTGCGCTATTATATGTGTGTGTGTGTGTGTGTGTGTGTGTGTGTGTGTGTGTGTGTGTGTGTGTGTGTGTGTGTGTGTGTGTGTGTGTGTATATATATATATATATATATATATATATATATATATATATATATATATATATATATATATATATATATATATATATATATATTAAATTCTTATTTATCCATTGATCTCTAGTTTTGGAAAAGGAATACCTTCTTCGTGTTCCTTGCAATTCACAGAAGGCGCCTTAAGGGGATGTCAAAAATGGTATAGGAGAGAAGTCTAATGTATCCTAAGCTACAAAGTGGGATAAGGTAAGCCTGAACTCCCTTCCTATTTTTTTTTCTAAGGAGCAAAACAAATCATAGTAACGAGGTGATGAAAGGCCGAGTATAATGAAGCCCTTCTACATTGATTCTTTTGTTACAATTGTGCCCACTATACCGGCTTACCCGTGATGTGAATGTATGTATTTACATCCCCCGTTTATAAGTCACTCCATCCCCAATGCAAAGATTCCAGTCCTTTTCAAAAGCCCTAAACCAAATGATCATACCCACACCAGCCTTGTAATGGAAACTTCAGTAGGGAACTTTGCTTAGCAAACAACATAAACCGCAGTTGTTAATAAACGACAAACCAACACTACTGTTGGTCTCCCCCCCCCCCTTCAGACGCCCATGTTCTGTACGCGTAAGCAAGGCGGATCTATTCAAGATGAACAGGTACACAAACACGCGGGGATAAAAACAGTTGCACTTGACTGAGACAAAAGGACTCTGAGATGGGAATTCACATAGTATAAGGAGTACTGTTGACAACTTCTACTCTGATGCAGCAAGTTGGTAGTTCCCCGTGTCAGTAATATACATACTCAGCAGATGTTTACAGAAGAAGAGGTAGATAAACTCTGGAGGAAAAGTAGAAGTGTTGGAAGAAGGCAGAATGAGTGAAGATGTGGATGTCTTCAAAAACGCAGTTTAAGAGGCACCGTTGACAGACTTCTGGACCTCCCTAATTCCGTCACAA
>JAXCGZ010007215.1:0-2500 GCA_037179515.1 Halocaridina rubra | reverse complement strand
AAATTGTTGGGGTTTTGCAGATTCTATATTCGGTACCTTTAATATTTACTTATATTGGTGAAGGTACAATGGTAGAAAATCTCAGGTTTAAGCGACCTAACGAACGTTCTAATTTAACTCTGTGAAACGTTAAGTATCGTTCATGACCCCGTCAATAATCAAAACAATGAGGACAGCAACTTCTTTTTATACCGATAAAATTTTACTAAAATAAATTTAAAAAAATAATTTAGGAAACAAAAATGTGTGCGTGCACGCGTGTATGTACTAGCTTATCTGGGGTGCTTCTTCTTATACTTATCTTCTTGACGGGGTTGAATCTAATACAGTCAGACTCATTAAAGATCCTTCTCTTACTTCTAATCTGGATTTTCTCTCTCTTCGCCGTAAGGTATCTTCCCTTTCTCTTGTACTCTATCGCTACTACTTCCATCGCTGCTCTGATGACATGGCGAGTTGCATTCCTCCCCCACTGCCGAGGCCACGTAACACTCGCAAAGCGGCCTCATCTCACATGTACTGTGTGGAGATTTGTAGCTCGCGGATTGGTCGGTGCAGCGACTGCTTCTTCCCATCTACCTCCAGACTCTGGAACTCTCTTCCTCCACCTGTCTTTCCTAATTCTTATGACCTTTCATCCTTCCATCTCAGGGCCTAGTCCTCCGTATCTCTGGGTTCTCTGTTCTTTGACTGTTTTTTCTGTCTGTCGTTTTCCTTTGTGTGACTTTACCTCATCTCTGCCTTGTCCTTAACCTTTTTCTTTTCCTTCGTCTTGGTATTTTCTCGTGCCCGGGCCTTTATTGATGAGGGCAGTTTCAGCCTGTCCCGGTGTCACACTTATAAAAAAAAAACTTATACTGGTGAGTTTACAGAGGTAAGCACAAACCACACTACCTCTATTCTCCATATGAAAGGTAAGGTATTATACTCGTTTGAGATCATGAGTTCACAGGTGTTCGAGAAAGAAGACTCGCTCCAATTTCCATATGAAAGGTAAAGTGATTCACTCATGCTGACTGAGTTAGCCAGGGTCAGGATATGACAGGTCCCTTCTGTTCCTATATGATTCAGAGCTTCAAACTAAGAGCTCACATACACAATTCTCTCTCTCTCTCTCTCTCTCTCTCTCTCTCTCTCTCTCTCTCTCTCTCTCTCTCTCTCTCTCTCTATCTATCTATCTATCTACCTATTTATCTATCCATCTATCTTATACACTTTCACTAAGATGGTTAAATGATGTAATAACTAATTACAATGCGCTACAAAGGCTTGGAATATGACTCACAGACACCGCTACTCTCTCTCTCTCTCTCTCTCTCTCTCTCTCTCTCTCTCTCTCTCTCTCTCTCTCTCTCTCTCTCTCTCTCTCTCTCTCTCTCTCTCTCTCTCTCTCTCTCTCACTAGCCCCTAGATCGCTTTTATTGTCTTTTCTCCCTCTATCAATCGAATCCCCAGATAAAACCGTCATAATATTTTCTTTCTCCGTCTGTCCTAAATCCAATCTCAATAACAAAGAGTTTTCTCTCTTCTGTCTCTCTTTCTTTCTTTCTGTTCTTCACATTCCTCAAATGAAGGCAATTATTTTCTTATATTTTTTCTCCTCCATCTCCCACTTCTCTCCCTTATTCACATTCATTCCTCACACTCTCCCTTACCCCCCCCCCTCGATGTCTTCTCATCTCCTTCATTCGGGTTTTTCTCTTTCTGTCCAATTCTCTCCTCCCATCCCATCCACTCTCACTCAACCCCCTCGATATTTTCTCATCTCTTACATTATTTATGTTCCTTCTTCTTCTTCTTCTTCTCTCTCTCTCTCTCTCTCTCTCTCTCTTCCATCTATATACACACACGCACACATACAGACACACATAACTCTTCTCAAGGTTTCTGATCAGATATAGATTCATGAACATTAATGGCGGATGTACAGGAATCCCGGCATTAATATTTGTATTACCGCTTCCTCCGGTCAATCAAGCATGCTTCTCTCTCTCTCTCTCTCTCTCTCTCTCTCTCTCTCTCTCTCTCTCTCTCTCTCTCTCTCTCTCTCTCTCTCTTTCTCTCTCTCTCTCTAATCTCTATTGGATGGAAGGTACGCACCAACTTACAATAACAAAAGTTCTGTCCCTGAGATATACATGTAAAGAACAAGTTCTCTAGAAAACTTCTAAGATTCGATTCCTCAAGTGGTGAAGGGCTTATGCGTAACGATAATAATGAAGACCTCCACGACGTAATCCCTCTGACCATAAAGGGGGAAAACCCTTTAAAATTTATTCAACAAAGAACACCCACCCCATATATATAATATTCATATTCACTATTTTCACAAAAAACACGTCATGCTCAAGTTTATTCGAGTATATGTGTATGTGTATGCATGTACTTATGCATATACGCATATATGTATGTATGTATGCATGTATGTGAGACCAACCATGCGCACTCATTCAGTTAGCCAATCTGAGTTACAGAGTCTGTCATATGACTTCCGTCATGC
>JAXCGZ010007214.1:0-12496 GCA_037179515.1 Halocaridina rubra | reverse complement strand
CATACAGGCATTCCCTAACTTACGAACGATTTATGTTGCAGAAGTCAGTTCGTGAGAAGAATTGTTCGTAAGTTGTGTTTAGATAAAAAACTACTGTACAGTACATACATATGTAGTACTGTACAGTACTTAATCTAAGGACAATTAACTACAACATAAAACATAAAAAATACAGTATTAAAGAATCTTAATACAGAAATAATAATGTAAAAATTCAGTACAGTACAGTAATACATATAATAATACATGAATCATTTTTTACCCCAACCGGGACTCGAACCTAGGACTTATAATTACTAAGTCAAAAGCGCTACCAACTACACACCACAGAAGGTTAAAAGGAATCCAACCTTATAGCTTATATCTGCTATACTTAGGAATGAACGCATTCTATCTGAATGCCACTATGTTCATATTACAGATTCCCCAACCTCACTTGTGGCTTCATTTTAGCATTTAATTCAATTCCCAATCTCATTCGGGTCATACAATAACCAAATAAGCACATTACATATGTGAAAACATGAATCATTTTTTTACCCCGACCGGGACTAGAACCTAGGACTTATAATTACTAAGTCAAGGCGCTACCAACTACACACCACAGAAGGTTAAAAGGAATCCAACCTTATAGCTTATATCTGCTATCTTAGGAATGAACGCATTCTATCTGAATACCACTATGTTTATATTACAGATTCCCCAACCTCACTCGTGGCTTCATTTTAGCATTTAATTCAATTCCCAATCTCATTCGGGTCATACAATAACCAAATAAGCACATTACATATGTGAAACCATGAATCATTTTTTACCCCGACCGGGACTCGAACCTAGGACTTATAATTACTAAGTCAAGGCACTACCAACTACACACCACAGAAGGTTAAAAGGAATCCAACCTTATAGCTTATATCTGCTATACTTAGGAATGAACGCATTCTATCTGAATGCCACTATGTTCATATTGCAGCTTCCCCAACCTCACTCGTGGCTTCATTTTAGCATTTAATTCAATTCCCAATCTCATTCGGGTCATACAATAACCAAATAAGCACATATGTGAAAACATGAATCATTTTTTACCCCGACCGGGACTCGAACCTAGGACTTATAATTACAAAGTCAAGGCGCTACCAGCTACACACCACAGAAGGTTAAAAGGAATCCAACCTTATAGCTTATATCTGCTATACTTAGGAATGAACGCATTCTATCTGAATGCCACTATGTTCATATTACAGATTCCCCAACCTCACTCGTGGCTTCATTTTAGCATTTAATTCAATTCCCAATCTCATTCGGGTCATACAATAACCAAATAAGCACATTACATATGTGAAAACATGAATCATTTTTTACCCCGACCGGGACTCGAACCTAGGACTTATAATTACTAAGTCAAGGCGCTACCAACTACACACCACAGAAGGTTAAAAGGAATCCAACCTTATAGCTTATATCTGCTATACTTAGGAATGAACGCATTCTATCTGAATGCCACTATGTTCATATTACAGATTCTCCAACCTCACTCGTAGCTTCATTTTAGCATTCAATTCAATTCCCAATCTCATTTGGGTCATACAATAACCAAATAAGCACATTACATATGTGAAAACATGAATCATTTTTTACCCCGACCGGGACTCGAACCTAGGACTTATAATTACTAAGTCAAGGCGCTACCAACTACACACCACAGAAGATTAAAAGGAATCCAACCTTATAGCTTATATCTGCTATACTTAGGAATGAACGCATTCTATCTGAATGCCACTATGTTCATATTACAGATTCCCCAACCTCACTCGTGGCTTCATTTTAGCATTTAATTCAATTCCCAATCTCATTTTGGTCATACAATAACCAAATAAGCACATTACTTATGTGAAAACATGAATCAATTTTTATCCCGACCGGGACTCGAACCTAGGACTTATAGTTACTAAGTCAAGGCGCTACCAACTACACACCACAGAAGGTTAAAAGGAATCCAACCTTATAGCTTATATCTGCTATACTTAGGAATGAACGCATTCTATCTGAATGCCACTATGTTCATATTACAGATTCCCCAACCTCACTCGTGGCTTCATTTTAGCATTTAATTCAATTCCCAATCTCATTCGGGTCATACAATAACCAAATAAGCACATTACATATGTGAAAACATGAATCATTTTTTACCCCGACTGGGACTCGAACCTAGGACTTATAATTACTAAGTCAAGGCGCTACCAATTACACACCACAGAAGGTTAAAAGGAATCCAACCTTATAGCTTATATCTGCTATACTTAGGAATGAACGCATTCTATCTGAATGCCACTATGTTCATATTACAGATTCCCCAACCTCACTCGTGGCTTCATTTTAGCATTTAATTCAATTCCCAATCTCATGCGGGTCATACAATAACCAAATAAGCACATTACATATGTTTATTTGGTTATTGTATGACCCGTATGAGATTGGGAATTGAATTAAATGCTAAAATGAAGCCACGAGTGAGGTTGGGGAATCTGTAATATGAACATAGTGGCATTCAGATAGAATGCGTTCATTCCTAAGTATAGCAGATATAAGCTATAAGGTTGGATTCCTTTTAACCTTCTGTGGTGTGTAGTTGGTAGCGCCTTGACTTAGTAATTATAAGTTCTAGGTTCGAGTCCCGGTTGGGGTAAAAAATGATTCATGTTTTCACATATGTATTGTGCTTATTTGGTTATTGTATGACCCGAATGAGATTGGGAATTGAATTGAATGCTAAAATGAAGCCACGAGTGAGGTTGGGGAATCTGTAATATGAACATAGTGGCATTCAGATAGAATGCGTTCATTCCTAAGTATAGCAGATATAAGCTATAAGGTTGGATTCCTTTTAACCTTCTGTGGTGTGTAGTTGGTAGCGCCTTGACTTAGTAATTATAAGTCCTAGGTTCGAGTCCCGGTCGGGGTAAAAAATGATTCACGTTTTCACATATGTAATGTGCTTATTTGGTTATTGTATGACCCGAATGAGATTGGGAATTAAATGCTAAAATGAAGCCACGAATGAGGTTGGGGAATCTGTAAGATGAACATAGTGGCATTCAGATAGAATGCGTTCATTCCTAAGTATAGCAGATATATGCTATAAGGTTGGATTCCTTTTAACCTTCTGTGGTGTGTAGTTGGTAGTGCCTTGACTTAGTAATTATAAGTCCTAGGTTCAAGTCCCGGTCGGGGTAAAAAATTATTCATGTTTTCACATATGTAATGTGCTTATTTGGTTATATTAATACATGGTTATATAATGTGTGGGTATTTGTTGGTATCTGTGAATGTTTGTAACTCGTTTGTTCGTAAGCAGGGAAGCATCTGAATATATAAATGCGTAAAAACATTTCTATAAGGTCCTTCAATAGAGCCAATTTGACTTACATGGCAAATGGTGGAACCAATTCTTAAGAATTAGCAATTCGCGTGTATGAATACACACTAGAAATACGTAAGGAAATAAATTATTATGTTGTTATGGAAGTTGACATCACATATTTCACACCAAAAAGTATGAAGTGTTCTGACATCATTAAGACATTACATGGTGACCAAGTAAACTGTTGGCTGGCTAGCTGTAGTCTCAGTGGCAGTGAGAAACAAAGGTTTTCAGTGTTTTTCTTACATTTGGTAGCAGATCGTGGTTCTGAATCACAGACCTTTCAGTTATGGGTCCAGCACACTTCTAATAACAAATGGTAGTTTAAGATGAGGGACACTGCATGATGAGGGATGGTGTAAGATGAGGAACTGTGTAACATGAGGAGAGTGTAAGATGAAGAACAGTGTATATGAGGGAAAGAGTAAGATGAGGGACAACTGTACCAAATTAATTCAAAATTAAACTGCAACATACATAATTCCCTTACCTTGCAGCTGCTATCATTAAAACATATCCATTTTCCTTGTGGATTCTTGGCATAGCATACGTAATGACCTCCTTCCATGATACCTGTGTGACACTGTAAAGTAAATAATATACTGATCTATGGAAATTAAGGATATAACAACAACATATCAAAACATAACAGTTTCTAAAAGAACTACATTTGCTAACATTTCTCCCCTGATAGGTAAAAAGCAGAGAATTCCAGCATCACATTTTCTGGTATTGGAATAAGAGGAGGCAAAACATCATGAAACCATAAGGCCTGAAACATGAGATAGTTGTAAAATTTAAATTTTATTGACTGCAAAAGCATAAAGGCTGTAATTTACTAGGTGCTATAGCATGAAAGCTGCATTTTAATTACTGCAATAGCATAAAGGTTGTATTTTACTTACAGCAATAGCATAAAGGCTGTATTTTAGGTCAAGAGGATCGAAACCTTCCTCAAGTCGATGCTGATGAAAATCTTGGAGTGTATCACCGTATAACACAGACCCATTCCTTATTCGCCTCCTCTGGATGCTTCCTTCGCTTCCTCTAACAGATCCATCATAAGGAGATGCAGGACAGGGACTGAAAATATAAAAATCCTAGAGAATAATATATCAATACTGTATCCAAAAGTAGGTAGAGGTTTAGAGATCAAAGCTGAGGTGGTTTGGACAGGTGAAAAGAATGGAAGAAGAAAGACACAATGGGAAAACAAGGAAGAGGAGGTGGAAAGATCAAAGTTGAAATGGTAGTCACACTAAATGAGTGGGAGTACAAAGAAAATCATGGGACAAAAGGAGGAAGTGGAAAGTTTAGAGATAAAATGGTATGGACATGTGAAAAGAATGGAGGAAAGAAATCCAAGCAAATATCTGGAGTGAAGGCTGCAAGGGAGAAGACCTGATGACAGGTCAAAGAAGAGATGGATTCGTAAGGAGAGGTTTGGAGCTGGATGAGGTGAAAGAGAAGCAACTCTTCGAAGACTGTTCAAGATGGAGACCTATAGTAGGGTGTGACGTCTAGCAGGCAATATGATCATTCATCTAATTGGGATAGGGTGATAAGCTAAGTATCTATAACTCCTCTTTTGATGCAAAAGTTTCTTGGAACAAACCCGTCCAAGGAAAATCCTCACACAATTAAATCTTGGGAAGCAATTTTTGTTTCTCTCATTTCCAATCTAGTAATCTAATGCTTCCATTCTTGTCTATCATGGATGTTTCTTATAAATATACTTACAAATAAAAATATGTCTGAACTGGGTCAGTTTGTATTTTTATTTTATCGTCACGGTAATCCCTCGGCATCGAGAAAATTATGGCCTTTGCTCCATTATCAATGAGCTTTTTGGTGACTCGGAAAAAGGTTTGCCAAGTTTGGCACAACTTTTTCCCATAAATGTTCTTTTCTTATAGCAAGTCTCTTCTTTTTTATGCTCCCACTTCGGCAGCCCTGGTTCAAAATACCATTAAGTTTCACTGATGCCAGATGTCTGAGCATAAAAAAAGGACAGGCTCACTATAAAATAATGACATATATGCCGAAAAACTATGCCAAACTTGGAAACCCTGCTTATGCATCCAATTTTGGCTTGAGATACAGCATAATTAAATTTTTATGGTGAGCATCACATAATGAAATCCACTAAAATACGCTGTACTTACCTAGTTCCACAGCTCATTATACTGCCATTTACAGAGCCGTTCATAGATGGCCGTCCATTTGCAACTGTAAGCTCTTCATCCGTACCTTTTATCTGTTCGATGATCTGAAAAGCAATAATGGATATGAAACAAAATTATTCTTTTAAAAGGTCATAAGAAGTTATCACAGCCTGTTGTTGCTTCCAAAGCTGTCAGGTCGTACAGCCCTGAGTCCCAAAGGAAGGCCACTGCTAATCCTGGGGTTTTCCAGAGCTCTCAGGGAGTGAATTTTGTGTTGTTGGAGTATGTGGTGTTCTATGCAGTCTTCCACAATGTGTCTGACTGAGAACAATACTGTGTTTATCTGAATCAATTAATGTTGTTGTTTCTCCACACGAGGGTTCTTCTACTAATAAAAAAAAGCAGATAGAAGTTTCTATTTTAATTACACATTGAAAAAGTTATGTTATTATGCAGGAACACTATTAGGTGTTCCTGAGATTTTCCAAACACTTTAAACGTTATTATAATCTATTATATGTAATATCAGAGGTTCTGCTCTTAATGTCAAAAATTGCAGGTATAGGTCTATGTAAAAGCTTTAAATCACTTCGAAAACCGTAGCACATTGAAAACATACCAGTAACTGTACAGATACATAAAGCGTAAAAAGTTACGATAAGAAAAGCTCTTAATGCCATGTACATGCATATATCTATTTATGTAAAGAGCTTTAAGAAGGAAAGAATTGGTTGCTGTTGATACTGCTGTTTTTGTCACTTAGCTGGCTGCTAGACCAGCCTCGAGTCCCTAACGAAGGCCATGACCGCTCCTGGGATTTCCCACAGAAGAGCTTTTACAGAGAGTGTATGTTGTGTAGTTGGGGTATGCGCCCTGTGCAGAGCAGCCTTCCATAAAGTGATTGATTATATGAGGTATTATATAACTTCATGGACAGGGATCAATGATGGAGTCATCCATCCTCCTCTGATAACTCGCAGCCTGGCAAGGTGGACTCTGTCCTCAGGAGCTGCAAGTCAGAAAAAGAGGAGAACCTACTCAGAAGAGGAGAAGAAATGCAAGCAAAATTGCCACAACAAAAACTTTCCCCTCAGGGGGCATGACAACCTGGGAGAGGCTTTTGTCTCCAAGGCCATTACCTCACTTCTCACTGAGCATAAAAACCAGCAATGTAAGCAAAACTGCCACAACCATGCTGCAGGTCAAAAGAGGAGGAGAACCTACACAGAAGAGGGGAAGCAATAAAAGCAAAAATGCCACAACTAAGCCTTGCCCCTAAGGGGGCATGACAACAGGGGAAAGGGTTTGGTCACCAAGGCAATTAACTACCTCTCCTTACTGAGCACAAGTTCTAACCTTATTCTCAGGAACAATCTCCAAGAAGATGTTATCCCTGTCTTGGAGATTGGCAATGTAGGTCGCAGGATCAACACCCTCCAGCTCAGCTTTATGCAAGTGGATTGTCTGGCGAGGAACTGACGCTAAATAATCCGTGGGGTCAAAGTCTTTCAGAGGGAAGTCGACGATCTTCTGACTCTTAATCCATTTACTTCCCACAAACTGGAATCTCTTCAAATGGACAATCTGCAAGAAACAAAATACACAATTTAGATATAAGTCTGTTAACCATTTTAGGTGTCGCTATTAATCTCTATCTGAAAGGGGGTGATCACAGACAGGTTGGAGCTGGGGAAAAGAAGGTAGAATGTCCTTCCTAATGCCTTATAGAGGATTTGAGCATGTCTTCGTCACTTCCTGAGTTGAGAGCTCTAAGCATTGTGATACTGCAGTCCCCATGATTTAGAATCATGTCACATTCTTGTAGCTTACCCAATGCTCAAACATGGGTTTGTCACTTCCTGAGTTCAGCACTCTAACCACTGCACTACCACAGTCCATGATTCAGAAATAAGTAATGGTCAGATTCTTGTATCTTATCCTATGCTATTCAAGATTTCAATAATCTATTATGTGTACTATAGCTTTACATATCTGTTACCGAACACTCTGAGAGATACAAAATAATAGATTTACAAATATATAACCAGTCTGATTTTTAGACATCTAAAATTTAGTACTCTCTTTTTCACGAGCGTGACAATGGGGCACACAAAGAAAATGGCCCTCATCAGGCCAAGATTTCTTTTTTTATGTCAAGAAAACAAAAAAGTAAAGAGAAACGGAGATGGGAGTGTTGTAACTTGGAGGTTAAAATAATCAAGTGGGTACTATGCTGTTTGCAAACTTTTAAATTCAGAAAGGGGTTACAGGTTTGGATATCTTTCTCCTCCCCAATAACCTCGAATAAGAAATAATTCTAATCTTTTATTTTTAATTTTTAATTAGTCACACATCCACTGCATACTATACATATGAGAATTATAAGGCTATTCTGACTACAAATAAAAAACAGGAAACCACAGAGTACCTCGGTGCTTACGAATATATTTATCTACTCATCTTCATGAAATAGCTTAATACATGTATTACAGAGGATTTGAAACCGAGAAAGATATGAATAACTATGGTACATCAACAGATTAACAATTCAGTTTTCTATTCAACTGAACATAATTCCGAGATAAACCAAAAAAATTAAATAGTAAATAATAGGAAATAAAAATATTTGTTTGGTTATACGTAACGGACTCCTTCTTCCATAAAAGACATGGATGGTGCCTTCTTGCGAAGGACTTTGGTATGGGCAAGTGTGATCAATACCCTGAGTGAATGCCCTTTCTAACCTCAGACCGTGACAGGCCTCGAACCCACGACTGGATGGATCAAAGTTGCAAGCATTACCACTTAGCCACTATAAGAAATAAAACTATTATTATGCATTAAATAAACCTGTCGTAGTGTTAATCACTATGTTACTATTAATACCAGAAGGGTGCAAGGTAAGAACGGACAAGCGGTGGTTTCGTTTAACTTAATTTATTTTAGAGTACAACATATACGACGCATCAATGCCCCCAACCCTTATGACTATCAAAATCTGTGATCTGTTCGTGCCCCGGGGAAAGTACTAACTAAAGCTCCAACTCTTTGACTGCCTCGGGGATTCTTGAAGTACCCAAAGGGCAGGGCGTGTCATGTAGTCCAGTTTTCCAATAGACTTCAGGGTAAAAGGGGAGTCCCTACTCTTTGGGGAGGAGGCTGTTTCAGCAGGCCTATTGAACAGAAGAAGTTCTCAATCGCCTGCGGCTATTGGGCATCTCTCCAGGGTATGTACATACGTACGAATCAAATGTGTATAATCTTTGTGGTGTTTTGGGAACTGAGGGTCCCTTGTTCTTTAGGCCTCTTGAGGTACTTGGTGCCAGATATTAGTTCCATGTCTCCAGCTATTAATCTTGGTGACACCTAGGAAACACACTGCCTGTACCAAAAACAACACATGGGAGAGAATTCAATTTCACGCCTGATCTCTGACCCTCGCCCGTTTCTTCTCAAGAGTTGTTACAGGTTTCAGATCCTGACTTCAGCAGGATTTCATATGACTTCAGCAAGACTTCAGACATACGACATCCCCCACTGCCAAACTGAAATTTCTCTATTTCAGCGGAAGCATTGGTTATCTTTTGAGAGCTTTTTTATATATCCTAACTGACATCATTTTACAATAAACACGGGGCCGAATTATTTAAGCTATCGTCTAAGAAATTCCTATTTCTATGAACTTCTAAACAGATTACAGGAACATAGCATTATTCTTATAGCTTAATAATAATCTTACAGACTATCTAGAGCATGCAGAGCATCTATTTCCTTGTGGGAAATCTTAATACAAACATATTCCTATACTAAGAAAAAAGGAAAAATAAACTTAATCATTATGATTACAATATATAATTAATCATTATCAAACATTAACTAAGATCAAAAGCCAGTTTAGATCATTATGTAATTTATCTATTTCACTTTTTTTTTTTTTTTAAATACATAATTTGGTTAGTTAAGGTATAAATATGAATCATGCTTTAAGCTCTGCGTCTACTGAGTTTGCAGAAGAATTCACTCCTTCATTTAATTCTTAGGTTGTGAGGTGGTATGCAGACTTTTGCGGAAACTCGTGCTGAACAAAACTTGCCTAGACCCTGGGGTCATACGACACTTTTGCAACTGTAAATTTAACAATCAATGGTTATAAAAAAATTAAAAATGAAGTTTTAACATTCTACTTGCAACATGTACTTAGAATCAGTGGCAACAAGGTTACAACAGTACAAATGAAGTCAGTATGATTACATTAACAAATCACGTAGAACATTAGTAAACAAATTATGTAGAGCATTAGTAAACAAATTATGTAGAGCATTAGCATGTATGAACATTTAAAATGCGATAGTCAATAACATAATATTATAAAGTCAATAACATAACATCGTAAATGTAGGCTTAGCATGCACAATCAATAAATGGTAATTATAAGAAACCTTATCCTATAATTTCTATTCCTATCATGTTACTATGGGGCATTGATTTGTCTTAACATTAGGACTTAATACTATTTTTTCATTATTGGAGGAACATTTCTTCCGTCATGTCCTCCAGGCGCTGTCAATGACTATAGGGATTTTCTCTTTATTGTGATCTCATCAATTCGTTTACGTGGCTTCTACGGTGATATTAGGATGTTTTAAATGACTTCTGTTTCCTCTCTCTTGCTCATGAAAGTCTTGGTAGGCTTTTATATCTGTATCCTTGTGTCGTCTGATTTTCACTCCTCCGCTCGTTGTCTTCATTTGCGGGCCCAGGTTTGTACACGTACCACGAATCCTCTTCTTCTCTGGAGACTGGCAAGACAAAAAAGGAGGGCTTCATATGACTTCTGGGTACAAACAATGGCCATATATTGGTAATCTGAGGCCATACTTTGCCTCCCCTCCCTCTTCCTGTGTCACACGAGTCCCGCGGCCAGTCATATGGGAATCGAGAAAACGTATCTTTTGCTAAGTACCCAATTCTATTGGGAAGGGATGTATAAGGATGTTGCAGAGTATATTAAGAATTGTCACATGTGCAATTGCTTCAAACGACAGCATAATACAGTCCCGCTTGTCGGATTTGGCCGCGATGCAGTTTTAAATGGGAAAGAGTCCTGACGTATTGCTTTTATTATTATCTCACCGAGCGTCACCACTGACGTATTGGTTTTGTTTATCCCATCTAATGACACCACTGACGTAGGGCTTTTCCTCCTACGTATATATATTTATAATTATGGTAGCGTGGTTTATTAGGTTATAAATATTAGTACCTGATGGGTACAAGGTAAGAATGGACAAGCAGTAGTTCCTTTACTTATATTTATTCTAGAGTACAACACATCCGACGCCTCAATGCCCCAATGCCCCCACCCTATGACTATCACAATCTATGATCTATTCGTGCCCCTGGCAAAGTTCTAACTAACTGTCTCTGCCCTGGGTGGCTCTTTAAATACCCCCAGGGGCAGGGCGTGGCTTAACATCCAATTCTCCAATGAAATCAGTCAGATCTAGTCCTAGCTAATCAGCGCCAGGTTCAAAGTGGAATCCCACCTACTTCCGGGGAGGAGTTATTGGGCATCTCTCCGGGGCGTGTACCTGCGTACGAAACATAAGTTTATGTTTGTTGTGGTTTAGGAAATGGCTAACTTCCTGTCCTTTCCTGCCCTTCTCGATGCCAGGTCCTAAGTCTCACGGTTCCGGTCATATATTTCCTTGGCACTTTCTACAAACATGGTAATAAAATATCCGTGCCCTCGACCAACCGTTTCCGCTCAAGATCTGTTACAAGTTTCAGATTCTGGCTTCAGCATGGCGGACTGGCTTCAGCATGACGGAAGTCATACGACATCCCTCCCAACCAAAACTGAAATATCTCTTATTTCAGTCGAAGCATGGGCTAATTTTCCGGGAGCTCTTGGACATATCCTAGCTAACATTAGTTTACAATAGAAATGGGGCCGAATTATTTAAGCTATTTTCTAAGAATTCCTATACAAATTACACAAACATAACATATAGAGAGTACCTTTACAGACAACTAGAGCATGCAGGGTCTATGTCCTTGTTGGAAATCTGAAATACAAACATATTCTTATATTTAAACAACATAATTCCAGTGTGAAACTAATATTAAACATTAATTAAGATCAACAAGTCAGTTTAAATCAAAACATTAATTCATCTACTTCTCTCGTTTCTTTAAAAGACAAAATTGAGTTAATTACAGTAGGATTAAGACTCATTTAGAACATTAGCAAACAATTGAGTAGAGTATTAGCATGTATAAACATGTAAAATGCAATAGACTATAACATCAACAGTAATTTCTATAAGAGACCTTACCTTCAGAAATTCTATTCCTATCATTATTAGGGGCATTGATTTGTCTTAAAATTAAGCCTTAAAAACTACTCCTGGAACAAAACATGTGTTACTTTCATATTATATTACTATTCAGAGACCAATGGATAGGACGACTTTTAATTTCTCTGTCTAGGACGACTTTCGTTTTTCTCTGTCTAGGACGACTTTTACTTTCTCTGTCTAGGACGACTTTCGTTTTTCTCTGTCTAGGACGATTTTTACTTTCTCTGTCTAGGACGACTTTCGTTTTCTCTGTCTAGGACGACTTTTACTTTCTCTGTCTAGGACGACTTTCGTTTTCTCTGTCTAGGACGACTTTTACTTTCTCTGTCTAGGACGACTTTCGTTTTCTCTGTCTAGGACGACTTTTACTTTCTCTGTCTAGGACGACTTTTACTTTCTCTGTCTAGGACGACTTTCGTTTTCTCTGTCCCTTGCTCATGAATTCTTGCTAGGTGCGATTCCCCGGTTTCCCTCGGGGATTCTTTCGCTTTCACTCCCCCGCCGTCCTCGCTGCAGGCCCAGGTTTGTTGCCATATCTCCGTTACTCG
>JAXCGZ010007213.1:7500-12550 GCA_037179515.1 Halocaridina rubra | reverse complement strand
ACGAGATTGCTGCTTGGAATGTTCAGATTAAGGAAAACATTGAACAGTTCAGAAAAGAGTTCCAGGAGCTGAATATGGAAAATGATGCCATGAAAACGTCCTTTGCTGATGCACTAAAGGGGAATGTGGCAGTAAAAGAGGCTGTAAAGGTGGTGGCACTGGAAAACATACAAACAGTTGACTATAAAGAGACAGTAATCGAAAAAATGAAAGACGTTGTGATGGAAAGGGCAAACCCACTCATCAGACAGGCACTTGATAAGGAGAAGACAGTGGTAATCTCAGGCATAAGTGAATCCCAGGAGCCAACATGGCAGGGGAGACTTGAAGAAAATAAAGCTAGCGTTGTAGCCCTGATAAGAAAGCTTGGAGTAGTATGTGGTCCTGAGGATATTGTAAACATACACCAACTAGGTAAATATTCGAGGGAAGGAAAGCCGAGACCAACAAAAGTAACCTTTGAGAGAGGGGAAACATGTAGGGAAATATTGTTGAGAAAAAAGAGTCTAAAAGACCTTCAAGAATGCAAAGAAGTGTTCATTAGACGATACAGAACACAGGAAGAGATGGGAAAGATCAAAAACTTGTTGCAAGAGGCTAGAAGGTTAAATGATGAAAGAAATGAAGAAGAGAAGAAAAATTTTCGTTACAGAATACTTCCAGACAAAGGGGAGATAAATAAGATAATGACAGAAGATCAGGGGATGGGGCCTCATTAAGATTGTTATACACAAATGCTGATGGATTAGCTGGTAAGGCAGTAGGATTAAAAGATAGGATTCACAACAGTAAGGCAGATATAGTAGCAATTACAGAGACTAAGTTGAGTGAGGACATAAACAGTGTCACAGTTTTTCCTAAGGGCTTCAGAATACTAAGGGTTGAAAGATCTGAGAGGACTGGTGGAGGGATAGCACTGCTCATAAGTGAGAGGATTCAAGTTGAAGAAATAAACTTGGCTATAGAAAGTGAGTTCAGGGAATTTCTTGTTGCTCGCATAAATACTGGGTCAGAGAGCATTATAATAACTGTTGTATACAACCCACCAAGGAACCAAAATAGGCTTGAAATTTATGAGGAAAGTCATATAGGTACTATTGAAGTCATAAACTCAGTTGTTAACATGGCACGGGAGAAAAAATGTAGGATTTTGATTATGGGAGACTTTAATCATAAAGAGATAGATTGGATAAATCTTGACCCACACAGTGGTGAGGACTCATTTGGGGCAAGATTCCTAGATTGCGTACAAGGGAATTTCCTACACCAACATGTAATGGAACCAACAAGAGCCAGGGGTGGGGATGAGCCATCACTACTTGATCTAGTGTTCACAGATAATGTGTTGGATATTGAAAATATTGAGTATGAACCACCAATTGGAAAGAGTGACCACTGTGTGTTGTTGATGGAGTATATCATTGAAGATATTCTTCCTGAGAGTAGAGGCACTGAGGACATGAGGAGGAACTATCGGAAAGGAGATTACATCAAAATGAATGAGCTTTTTGCAGTTATTGACTGGAGAACCTTATTTTACAACAAATCTGTACAAGAAATGTATGACATCTTTTGTGAGAAATATGGGAAGATAGTGGATTGCTGCATACCTGTCGCCAAAGTAGGTGTAATTCATGCCAGAGAGAAATGGTTCGATAATGGGTGTAAAAGAGCTAAGGAGTGGAGAGACAAATGCTGGAAAAGGTATAGGAGGAGAAAAAACATAAATGCCTGGCAAACCTACAAAAGAGCAAGAAATGACTACCTAAGTAAAAGGAGAGAGGCAGAGAGAGATTATGAGAGGGACATCACCAGGAATGCTAAAGAAAATCCCAAGCTTTTCCACAGCTTTATCAGAGGAAAACTGAAGGTAAAAGAACAGGTTTTAAGGCTAAAGAGAGCGGATGGAAGCATCACTGAGACGGACGAAGAGATCTGCAAAGAATTGAACAAGGAGTTTCAGTCAGTATTTACAGTAGAAAATACCCCACCCCCTCAGATTGCAGTGATAGAAGCTCAAGGGCCGGTATTAGAGAACATCAACCTTACAGCCACAGAGGTATGCAAAGCGCTGATGGATTTAGATGTTCATAAAGCTACAGGTCCTGATGACATATCCCCTCATGTGCTTAAAAAATGCGCAAACACAATATCAGTGGCACTAAGTATCATATTTAAGGAGTCACTGGAGTCGGGGGAGATTCCAAGATGCTGGAAACAAGCAAATGTGATACCTATCTTCAAAAAGGGAAGGAGGGATACGGCTCTGAACTATAGACCAGTTTCCTTGACCAGCATAGTTTGCAAAGTTATGGAGAAACTACTAAGGAAACATATCTCTCTTCACTTGGAATCCTTCAACTTTTTGTCAGTGAGGCAACATGGCTTCAGAGAAGGTAGATCAACAGTAACAAACTTATTAGAATTTTATGATGAGGTAAGCCAAATCTTACAGGAAAGAGAGGGCTGGGCAGATTGCATATTCCTAGACTTCCAGAAAGCGTTTGACACTGTTCCACATGGGAGACTTATTAGGAAGCTGCAATCAATGGCTAGAATAGGTGGAAATGTCTTGGAATGGATAAAAACTTACTTAGAAGGAAGGGAACAGAGGGTTAGAGTAAGACACTCAGTGTCTGAATGGAGAAGAGTTAGTAGTGGAGTTCCACAGGGTTCAGTTTTAGGGCCACTTTTGTTCCTTGTATATGTAAATGACCTACCAGAGTCTGTAAATTCATTCATGAATATGTTTGCAGATGATGCAAAGATTGTGAAGAAAGTAAAAAACGAGAACAATGGTAGAGAACTTCAGGAGGATCTAAATAATCTGCATGAGTGGTCAGAAAAGTGGCTAATGAAATTCAATACCTCAAAATGTAAGGTAATGAGAATGGGTACAAGTTCAAGAAGGCCCAAGCTTGACTACTCGGTGGCTGGAGTACAACTTCAAGAGACAGAAAATGAGAGAGATCTAGGAGAAAACATACTGGCAGATTTGTCTCCAGAAATACATATAAATGGCGTAGTAAGGGCAGCATATGCATTCTTATCAAATGTAAGGGTAGCCTTCAGGCACATGGACAAGGAAATGTTCAGAAATATTTATGTAACCTATGTGAGGCCAAAACTCGAATATGCAGCCCCCTTTTGGAATCCGCACTTGAAAAAGCACATAGCTAAGCTTGAAAAAGTTCAAAGACATGCCACGAAACTGGTGCCAGAAATACGCAATCTCGGTTATGATGAGAGGCTGAGGGAATTAGACTTACCATCACTCGAAGCTAGAAGAGTAAGGGGGGATATGGTGACAGTCTTTAAATTCCTTCATGGTTATGATAGACTGGATAGGGATCGATATTTCGATATGGCTGGCTCTAGAACTAGAGGTCATAGTTTGAAGCTTCGTAAGAAAAGTTCTTTGCAGGATGTAAGGAAATACTTTTTCAGTGTAAGAGTAGTTGATAATTGGAATTCGCTAAGCGAGGAGGTAGTTAATGCTATCTCAATCCATAGTTTTAAGGACAGGTACGATAAGTATCACTAAGTCTAAAATGGAACCGATCAGGAGACGGGAAGATACGAGCTTTGGGCTCTTTCCCGTAAACACAATTAGGTAATCACAGTTAGGTAATCACACACACACACACACACACACACACACACACACACACACGCACACACGCACGCACGCATTCGCAAAGCATTTCGCACGCTATTCTAGCCATTGATTGCAGCTTCCTAATAAGTCTCCCATGTGTGTGATTACCACAATTAGGTAATCACACACATGGGAGACATTAGGAAGCTGCAATCAATGGCTAGAATAGGTGGAAATGTTTTGGAATGGATAAAAACTTACTTAGAAGGAAGGGAACAGAGGGTTAGAGTAAGACACTCAGTGTCTGAATGGAGAAGAGTTAGTAGTGGAGTTCCACAGGGCTCAGTTTTAGGGCCACTTTTGTTCCTTGTATATGTAAATGACCTACCAGAGTCTGTAAATTCATTCATGAATATGTTTGCAGATGATGCAAAGATTGTGAAGAAAGTAAAAAACTAAAACAATGGTAGAGAACTTCAGGAGGATCTAAATAATCTGCATGAGTGGTCAGAAAAGTGGCTAATGAAATTCAATACTTCAAAATGTAAGGTAATGAGAATGGGTACAAGTGCAAGAAGGCCCAAGCTTGACTACTCGGTGGCTGGAGTACAACTTCAAGAGACAGAAAATGAGAGAGATCTAGGAGTAAACATACTGGCAGATTTGTCTCCAGAAATACATATAAATGGCATAGTAAGGGCAGCATATGCATTCTTATCAAATGTAAGGGTAGCCTTCAGGCACATGGACAAGGAAATGTTCAGAAATATTTATGTAACCTATGTGAGGCCACACCTCGAATATGCAGCCCCCTTTTGGAATCCGCACTTGAAAAAGCACATAGCTAAGCTTGAAAAAGTTCAAAGACATGCCACGAAACTGGTGCCAGAAATACGCAATCTCAGTTATGATGAGAGGCTGAGGGAATTAGACTTACCATCACTCGAAGCTAGAAGAGTGAGGGGGGATATGGTGACAGTCTTTAAATTCCTTCCTGGTTATGATAGAGTGGATAGGGATCGATATTTTGATATGGCAGGCTCTAGAACTAGAGGTCATAGTTTGAAGCTTCGTAAGAAAACTTTCTTGCAGGATGTAAGGAAATACTTTTTCAGTGTAAGAGTAGTTGATAATTGGAATTCGCTAAGCGAGGAGGTAGTTAATGCTATCTCAATCCATAGTTTTAAGGACAGGCATGATAAGTATCACTAAGTCTAAAATGGAACCGATCAGGAGACGGGAAGATACGAGCTTTGGGCTCTTTCCCGTAAACACAATTAGGTAATCAATTAGGTAGTCTCACACACATATATATATATATATATATATATATATATATATATATATATATATATATATATATATATATATATATATATATATATATATATATATATATATATATGCATAAATGCATGTATATATATATATACTTTTTTTTTTTTTTTTTTT
>JAXCGZ010007213.1:0-2500 GCA_037179515.1 Halocaridina rubra | reverse complement strand
GTAAATAAAGTGTTTTACGTCAAAAACTCGTCAATAAAGCTATTTGCTATACAAATTGCAAATAATTAAAAGGTAGTTTTACCCTGTTGGCTTTGCAAATATTCCCTGTTAACCACAATTTAATGAATGCATACTGTATTTATCTTGCTAATTCTTCATATGTTGGGGATAAAGTGTTTTGAGTTATAAGTTGCAAATACCTCAAAAGGTGGTTTTGCACCCTTTTTTTTCTTGCAAACAGTTCTTGATAACCAAAAGTGAATGAATACTGTATTTATCTCGTAGATTCTTCCTTTATCCTAAATAGAGTGTTTTACCATATTAATTGTTAATCAGTAATAAGCATTGCGACTTTTGTGGTTACACGCAATTTAAGGAATACATACAGTACTGTATTCGTCTTGCTTATTCTTCATTTATTGTGAATATATTGTTTTCCTTTAAAACCAGTAAAGAATTAATGGTTTTGTATGCTATTTTGGTAGCATAAATATTTCTGGTTAGCTGTGAATAACCAATATATTTTCATCCAGTAGAATGACATTGGAAACTCATTATATGTGTGCTCATGCTTTCAGTTTCCCATTATAAATAGTGTGTCATTTCTGTTTCTAAAATTGCAGTGTCCTGTATTCTACTCTGCCTGTGTGACAGAGGTAATCATCGAGTTGAGGCCAAGGTCTTGGCATACGTCCGTGGTGCCGGGAAACGAAATCGTGCTCACCACCTCCGGGATTCGAGGCAGCATTTCATAAAATTTAATTTGAGAAATTTAATTCAATCCTTTTAATGTCATTGCATTTCCAAAATTAAAAGAAAGTTGAATTCTGAGTTTCATTTAACCGACTAATGGTAATAGAGAGGGGGTGTTCAAGTACAAATATCTGTCCTGTCTGTTTGTGAGCTCTTAACCGAGCTCAGTACTTTGAGTCCCCTTAGTAAAACAGAATCTTAACAACACTCTAGCATCCTAAACCCCAACAAGATTGGCGCCCGAACAGGGACCCGAACAGACAGACTGATTTTATAAATTTATTTTTATTTTGCTTTTTAAAAATTGCACATGAAACCCGATTACCATTGGCTCGATTATTGAAATGAATGAATCTTAGGCTGCACACAAAAATTTTCGCGCTAGAGACGTTGCGGATAAGAAATTTTTTTTATTTTCAATATTATGGTAACTAATATTTTCTTGTTTCCCATGTGGTAAACAATATTTCAGGAAATTTACATGAGATTATGTGGTAACAGCCTTAAGAAATTTTGCATGACGAGAAGACGTGTTATTTAAAATTTCATTTATTTGCGTGATAAGATTGAGTTTTAAAGCATTCATGTTTTATATATCCGTTAAAGGGTGATACTTGTTAGGAATTGTTTATATTTCCTTGGGATTTAGGAATTGGGAGAAAGCATATTAAGTATTTTTGCTTATAATTGTGTTTTATATTCAAGCATTGACTGCACATAGATTGGAAGAAAAACTTTGGTGTCATTTATCGAGCCTAGGCTAAGCCTTTCATGTGTCTGAGTTGTCACTTGAAAATAAATTTTCTCATTACTAGTAGAAATGTGTAATCTGGCTGCCTAGTAAGCTGTTAAGCTTATCGTTGGTGTATTTTGCATAGGATCTGTGCCCTTTTGGTAACACTCCATAATTTTACTTACGACATTTTATTTGTGGGTACTGCCATATACGCGCTCATGCGCAGGCACGACCGCTATACTGTACTTGTTCGTATTACTTACGACATTTTATTTGTGGGTACTGCCATATGCGCGTTCATACGCAGGCACGACCGCTATACTGTACTTGTTTGTACTCTCAGGCACTGGGTGCTAGTCGGTAAAATTCGTTGTTGTTCATTCCTTTCATTTGCACCATAACTACAGGTACTGCCACGTATTGCTGTTAAGCAGGCACGACTGCCATTCTGTATTACCAGTGTTTCATGCACTGTTTTGCAACATTTTGTTGCTGTTGCACTTGATTGTGTTGCTCATTCCTTTCATTTGCACCATAACTGCAGGTACTGCCACGTATTGCTGTTAAGCAGGCACGACTGCCATTCTGTATTACCAGTGTTTCATGCACTGTTTTGCAACATTATGTTGCTGTTGCACTTGATTGTGTTGCTCATTCCTTTCATTTGCACAATAACCGCAGGTACTGCCACATATTGCTGTTAAGCAGGCACGACTGCCATTCTGTATTACCAGTGTTTCATGCACTGTTTTGCAACATTTTGTTGCTGTTGCACTTGATTGTGTTGCTCATTCCTTTCATTTGCACCATAACTGCAGGTACTGCCACGTATTGCTGTTAAGCAGGCATGACTGCCATTCTGTATTACCAGTGTTTCATGCACTGTTTTGCAACATATTGTTGCTGTTGCACTTGACTGTGTTGCTCATTCCTTTCATTTGCACGATTACCGCAGGTACTGCCACATATTGCTGTTAAGCAGGCACGACTGCCATTCTGTATTACCAGTGT
>JAXCGZ010007212.1:10000-12597 GCA_037179515.1 Halocaridina rubra | reverse complement strand
TATGTGAGGCCAAAATTCGAATATGCAGCCCCCTTTTGGAATCCGCACTTGAAAAAGCACATAGCTAAGCTTGAAAAAGTTCAAAGATATGCCACGAAACTGGTGGCAGAAATACGCAATCTCAGTTATGATGAGAGGCTGAGGGAATTAGACTTACCATCAATCGAAGCTAGAAGAGTGAGGGGGGATATGGTGACAGTCTTTAAATTCCTTCATGGTTATGATAGAGTGGATAGGGATCGCTGTTTTGATATGGCTGGCTCTAGAACTAGAGGTCATAGTTTGAAGCTTCGTAAGAAAACTTCTTCGCAGGATGTAAGGAAATACTTTTTCAGTGTAAGAGTAATTGATAATTGGAATTGGCTAAGCGAGGAGGTAGTTAATGCTATCTCAATCCATAGTTTTAAGGACAGGTATGATAAGTATCACTAAGTCTAAAATGGAACCGATGAGGAGACGGGAAGATACGAGCTTTGGGCTCTTTCCCGTAAACACAATTAGGTAATCACGCTGGAAACAAGCAAATGTGATACCTATCTTCAAAAGGGGATGGAGGGATACGGCTCTGAACTATAGACCAGTTTCCTTGACCAGCATAGTTTGCAAAGTTATGGAGAAACTACTAAGGAAACATATCTCTTTTCACTTGGAGTCCTTCACCTTTTTGTCAGTGAGGCAACATGGCTTCAGAGAAGGTAGATCAACAGTAACAAACTTATTAGAATTTTATGATGAGGTAAGCCAAATCTTACAGGAAAGAGAGGGCTGGGCAGATTGCATATTCCTAGACTTCCAGAAAGCGTTTGACACTGTTCCACATGGGAGACTTATTAGGAAGCTGCAATCAATGGCTAGAATAGGTGGAAATGTTTTGGAATGGATAAAAACTTACTTAGAAGGAAGGGAACAGAGGGTTAGAGTAAGACACTCAGTGTCTGAATGGAGAAGAGTTAGTAGTGGAGTTCCACAGGGTTCAGTTTTAGGGCCACTTTTGTTCCTTGTATATGTAAATGACCTACCAGAGTCTGTAAATTCATTCATGAATATGTTTGCAGATGATGCAAAGATTGTGGAGAAAGTAAAAAACGAGAACAATGGTAGAGAACTTCAGGAGGATCTAAATACTCTGCATGAGTGGTCAGAAAAGTGGCCAATGAAATTCAATACTTCAAAATGTAAGGTAATGAGAATGGGTACAAGTGCAAGAAGGCCCAAGCTTGACTACTCGGTGGCTGGAGTACAACTTCAAGAGACAGAAAATGAGAGAGATCTAGGAGTAAACATACTGGCAGATTTATGATAGAGTGGATAGGGATCGATATTTTGATATGGCTGGCTCTAGAACTAGAGGTCATAGTTTGAAGGTTCGTAAGAAAACTTCTCTGCAGGATGTAAGGAAATACTTTTTCAGTGTAAGAGTAGTTGATAATTGGAATTGGCTAAGCGAGGAGGTAGTTAATGCTATCTCAATCCATAGTTTTAAGGACAGGTATGATAAGTATCACTAAGTCTAAAATGGAACCGATGAGGAGACGGGAAGATACGAGCTTTGGGCTCTTTCCCGTAAACACAATTAGGTAATCACGCTGGAAACAAGCAAATGTGATACCTATCTTCAAAAGGGGATGGAGGGATACGGCTCTGAACTATAGACCAGTTTCCTTGACCAGCATAGTTTGCAAAGTTATGGAGAAACTACTAAGGAAACATATCTCTTTTCACTTGGAGTCCTTCACCTTTTTGTCAGTGAGGCAACATGGCTTCAGAGAAGGTAGATCAACAGTAACAAACTTATTAGAATTTTATGATGAGGTAAGCCAAATCTTACAGGAAAGAGAGGGCTGGGCAGATTGCATATTCCTAGACTTCCAGAAAGCGTTTGACACTGTTCCACATGGGAGACTTATTAGGAAGCTGCAATCAATGGCTAGAATAGGTGGAAATGTTTTGGAATGGATAAAAACTTACTTAGAAGGAAGGGAACAGAGGGTTAGAGTAAGACACTCAGTGTCTGAATGGAGAAGAGTTAGTAGTGGAGTTCCACAGGGTTCAGTTTTAGGGCCACTTTTGTTCCTTGTATATGTAAATGACCTACCAGAGTCTGTAAATTCATTCATGAATATGTTTGCAGATGATGCAAAGATTGTGGAGAAAGTAAAAAACGAGAACAATGGTAGAGAACTTCAGGAGGATCTAAATACTCTGCATGAGTGGTCAGAAAAGTGGCCAATGAAATTCAATACTTCAAAATGTAAGGTAATGAGAATGGGTACAAGTGCAAGAAGGCCCAAGCTTGACTACTCGGTTGCTGGAGTACAACTTCAAGAGACAGAAAATGAGAGAGATCTAGGAGTAAACATACTGGCAGATTTATGATAGAGTGGATAGGGATCGATATTTTGATATGGCTGGCTCTAGAACTAGAGGTCATAGTTTGAAGGTTCGTAAGAAAACTTCTCTGCAGGATGTAAGGAAATACTTTTTCAGTGTAAGAGTAGTTGATAATTGGAATTGGCTAAGCGAGGAGGTAGTTAATGCTATCTCAATCCATAGTTTTAAGGACAGGTATGATAAGTATCACTAAGTCTAAAATGGAA
>JAXCGZ010007212.1:0-5000 GCA_037179515.1 Halocaridina rubra | reverse complement strand
TAATAATAATAATAATAATAATAATAATAATAATAATAATGATAATAAAAATAATAATAATAACAATAATAATGATAATAACAATAAAGCTAAAATTCATTAACAATATGTACTTTATGTTTTATGTAGTAGTTAAGTGTGATTAGCCTCAGTGCTGTATAGTACTGCATATGTGTGTACATTAGTACTTTTTTTTTTACCTAAACACAACTTACGAACAATTCTACTTAAGAACGGACTTCTGAAACCTAAGTTGTTGTGTGTGTTTGTAAATAGTATATTACAGTAAACCCTAGCTATATCGTGGTTCACCTTTCGCGAATTCAGTACATCACGGTTTTTTTTGAGCTTTTTTTTCTGGGTATATGCGAGAATATTAAAATATTAAAATATTAAAATTTTCAGTATTTTCATTATTTTATTAAAAACAAAATTTTTCATTATTTTATTGATAAAAAAAGTATTTCCCAGCCTAAGAATAATAAAACAGTAAAAAATAGTAAAAAAAAAATTTAAACATGTAACTCTGCACCATGGAAAGTACAATACCAGCATCGGTATTTCGGAAAATGCAAAGGGTCGCACCTACATGAGATAGCAAATATTAAAATTTCCAGTATTTTCATTATTTTATTGATAAAAAAAAAGTATTTCCTAGCCAAAGAATAATAAAACAGTAAAAAATAGTAAAAAACATAAATTTAAACATGTAACTTACAGTATTGCATCATGTAATATACTGTACAATAGCGTACACTGCATTGGCGTCTTGGAAAATGCAAATGGTCGCACCTACATGAGATAGTACATGGGATGCTATTGGCTGATGGGTGGGAGACGACGAATCACAGAATTGTTTTTCTGTATGCTCTGTATCATGGGGTCTGATTGGCTTTTTGACTGAAGCTTCATTCTCCCAGCATCTTCCATTGTTTCGTCTCACCCGTTCAGTCTACTCACGTGTGTGTCGTTCACGTTGTGCTTTTTAATAATACATTGTGCTTGTGATTTGGTGAAACTTTTGTATCTCAACCTCTGCAATTTCTCCCAAGCGTCCTTCATCTTCTAAGGCTTCTGGTAGTAAGCCTAAGTGGCAAAGGAAGATGTTGATCATAACAGAAAAGGTAAAACTGTTAGATATGCTGAAGGAAGGAAGAAGGTTCGCGGATGTCAGCCGCCATTTCGGCATCAACGAATCTCCTGTTCGATACATAAAAAAGGACGAGGCAAATATCAGGAAAACAGCGACTATTACTTTTAGTAAAATAGCGAAGAGGGTCGTAACACCCCGCAATAAGATAATAGTGCGGATGGAATCTGCTTTGGCCCTGTGGATTGCTGATTGCAGGAAGAAAAACATCAGATTAGACATCAATATCATACAAACAAAGGCGAAGGAGCTGTACGGACATTCGCTGCAAACTAACCCAACGACAACAGTGGCGACCGTGGGGAGGAGGAGAGAGAAGATATCGACGACCAACAACCAGGACCCTGCAGCAATTCTCCACTGAGGACACGATCGTTCGTTGCTAGCAAGGAATGGTTCGCCAAATTTCAAAAACGCTATGGCCTAAAGAGCGTTTTGATGCATGGCGAAGCTGCCTCTGCAGATACAGATGCAGCTGAAGAATATGTAAAGAACTACTTCAAGAAAATTATCACTGAGGGCGAATATGCTCCTAAGCAAGTATTTAACATGGATGAGACTGGGTTATTTGGAAGAGAATGCCATCTCACACTTTTCTCTTCAAGGAAGAAGGTAAAGCCCTGGGATTTGAAGCACGCAAAGACCACGTTACCCTCGTCATGTGCAGGAATGCTGCGGGCTTCATGTTAAAACCCGGGCTTATCTACAAGTCTAAGAACCGTAGGGCTTTAAAGAACAAAAATAAGAATCTGCTGCCAGAGTATTGGATGCATAACCCTAAGGCCTGGATCATGAAAAGCCTCACATCGGACTGGTTTCACCAATACTTTATCTCTCAGGTAAAAGTTTATCTTGCGGAAAAGGGCCCTGAATTTAAAGTCCTTCTTTTGATGGAGAATGCTGGTGGCCACGCAACTGATCTCCATTATGACGGTGTTCAGGTAGAGTTCCTGCCACCGAATATGACATCACTGATTCAGCCTATGGATCAAGGCATTACTTGTGTGTTCAAGGCCCTCTAAACATGAAATGCCCTGCTGAACCTGATTGACTCCATGCATGCGGACAAAGAATTCGCAATGAAGACGTACTGGCATAACTACACGATTGCTACATGCCTTCAAAATATTCAGAATGCAATCAAAGAGATGAAACCGGCCACAATCAATGCCAGCTGGAAGAAATTGTGACCCGAAATCATATACGACTACAAGGGATTCACTTCTGACTGACGAAGTCCATAACTTGGAAGTTGCGAAAGCTGTGAAGTTGGCTGCATTTCTAGGACGAGAATGAACTGATCAACTGCCACTCACAGCCTTTGACTGATGAAGGCTTGGAGGAAATGACAAAGTCAGCGAGCAAAGAAGAGAAAGAAAAACATCCAGAAGAAATGCACGAAGAAGTTGAAGAACCTGGCCTTACACTCGAATGTCTGGCAGCCATGTATAACATGGAGAAAGAACTCCAACTGTCGCAAGAGCATGACGATAATATGGATCGTTCGGTGATCTTCTGCAATATTATTGACGATGCCATGACTCCTTACAAGAATATCTTCGTACAAAAGAAGAAACCGCGACAGCAACTCCTCATTACCATGTTTTTCTCTCGCAAAAAGCAGCCGTAAAGCTGTGGAGTATGTACAAGTCATCATCACCTCATTCACGGTAAGCTTACTTATCACGTTCATATAAATTTACGCTTGCACGCTGTTATTAATGAAGTAAAAGTTGGTTTGTTAACAGTGCAGGGAGGGTTTATTTAGTAAAGGGGAAAATAAATGCAAAATACCTATGTATATATGGTGCTCCTACTTCGCGGATTTTCACCTATCGCGGCCGGTCCCAGAACCGAACCCCCGCATTAAGCGAGGGAGTACTAAGACTGGATGTGGATGGTAGGAAAAGGACTAAGTTCCAGTACCTCAAGCAATATATATATATATATATATATATATATATATATATATATATATATATATATATATATATATATATATATATATATACCTGGCACATATGAAAAATGTATAGGAAAAAGTTGGAGCTAGCAAAATGCTTCAGCAAAAAAATTAAGCTAAATATAAATCTTTTAAAGAAATGTATGAAAATCTAGAGGACTTTATGTAGAGAAATTTCATACAGAAATGAGATGTTACCCATAAATATTCTATCTCTCTATATATATTCATCTATCTATCTATCTATCTATCTACCTATCTATCTATCTATCTATCTATCTATCTATATATATATATATATATATATATATATATATATATATATATATATATATATATATATATATATATATATATATATATATATATATATATATATATATATCAGATTACTGATCTATGGCAATATACTTCATCTTGGAATTGTGATGACATGGCAAGCATATACTGTACTGGTACTTAGCTTTCATCATCGTTTGGATGGGATAGGCAAAGGGGAGAAAAATCAGGGTTGGTGTCATAACTGAAGGGGAGCAAACAGAATTGGAAGATTTGGGAGGAAAAGCAGGAAATATAAATAGAGGGAGGAATGAGAGGGGTAGACCCTCCTGCCATTGTGTATCCATTAAAAGAGCGATGAACGTGTATTTTCTCTTCCCAAAGAGTCAGAGTATTTTGTCTTGACTCAGCCACTCCCCTTATATCGGGAAAATAGTTCATATATATATATATATATATATATATATATATATATATATATATATATATATATATATATATATATATATAGATAGATAGATAGATAGATAGATAGATAGATAGATAGATAGATAGATAGATAGATAGATAGACAGATAGATAGACGTACCTAAAAGCAGTAACACTGCCATAGGAGATAAGTGTCAGTGAGTAAAGAAATAGAGACCGACCAGGAGACGGGGAGTAAAGAACGTTGGGGGCTCTCCCCTGAGCACAATTAGGTAAAAGGAAATTCATATTATTCCCAGAACTTTAAGAATTTCATTACAAGGCCTTAGTAAATCCTGCTACCTGCTATCTGTCACGATATTGCCCTTGCTGCACGCCTCTGATGACGTCATTGATGACGTAGGTGACGGATGAATCACTGCTTTACGGTTTGAGCGATGTACAAAAGTAAAATAATTACCTACATCCATACATACATACCTTCATACTTTTAAGGACTAATATGATTAGTATCATGGAGTATAAATATGGAACCCATCAAGAGACGGGGAGTTACGAGCATGAAACTCTTTCTTCTTGCCACAATTAGGTAATTACGCACATATTGTTTATATATATATATATATATATATATATATATATATATATATATATATATATATATATATATATATATATATATATATATATATATCCACGAAAAGTTTTAAAACCACAAGAACCTCAAACACGCGTCGCAAATTATAGAATCACAGCAAAATTCCGAGTGATGTGTGTGTGTGTGCACGCACACACACACATCACTCGAAGCTAGAAGCTTGAGGGGGATATGGTGACAGTCTTTAACTTCCTTCATGGTTATGATAGAGTGGATAGGGATCGATATTTTGATATGGCTGGCTCTAGAACTAGAGGTCATAGTTTGAAGCTTCGTAAGAAAACTTCTTTGCAGGATGTAAGGAAGTACTTTTTTAGTGGAAGAGTAGTTGATAATTGGAATTCGGTAAGCGAGGAGGTAATTAATGCTAACTCAATCCATAGTTTTAAGGACAGGTACGATAAGTATCACCAAGTACAAAATGGAACCGATCAGGAGATGGGAAGATACGAGCTTGGGGCTCTTTCCCGTACGCAAAATTAGGTAATTACACACACACACACACAAATTTCTTGTTGCTC
>JAXCGZ010007211.1:0-12645 GCA_037179515.1 Halocaridina rubra | reverse complement strand
GGATGGGCATGCTGTGGACGCTGAGCCCTCCTCCGATGCTACGTAACATCATCTACTCAGCTGGGTTTGCCATGACGGTCCAGCGCAGGGACACGGAGAGGGCCAACAGTGTGTCCATACAGCACCATGATCACTTCCTTCACAGTCGCTACAAGTATCGCAGACGCGGGTTAATGGTGCGGAAAAACAATGTAGTTAGTGCTCGGCTCAGAATGGGGTATCGGCCTTTATGGCAGGTCTCCCAGACTCTAGATATGCCACAGTACACCTCCTGTAAATTATGCGACCGAACTAATGCTAACACTCTTGACCACTATTGTCTTCAGTGCCCCGCAGTGAGAGATGTTTTACCACGAGGTCAGAACTTAATACAGATCTGCTCATTTTTACTTAATGATGACAACCTTGATGTTATTCTTGCTCGTTTTCCTCACTTTGGTGGCCATTAATTATATTGAATTATACATATATTTTCTGTATGTTGCTATATAATTCTGTTTGTGCATTCTGCGTTTCTCTGAGCTTTACTTTTGCATATAATGTACTCTGTGCTGCCATTCTGTGAGTTGTGTGTTAGTATGCAGCAATGTTTTATCAATATGTACACCTCCCTGGTAAACCATGTTCAATTCTTGATTTTATATCCTTTGAAGCATTATTTGTATGAACTCATGTAATGTCTGACGCCTTGGCGCAATAAATTAATAAAACTAAAATAATAACTCTCTCTCTCTCTCTCTCTCTCTTCTCTCTCTCTCTCTCTCGCTCCTCTCTCTCTCTCGCTCTCTCTCTCTCTCTCTCTCTCTCTCTCCTCTCTCTCTCTCTCTCTCCTCTCCTCTCTCTCTCTCTCTCTTCTCTCTCTCAACTCTCCTCTCTCCTATCTCTCATCTCTCTCACTCTCTCTCTCTCAACATTCTATTCTACCCAACCCCCCCACACCCTCTTTGTCCCAGCCAACTAGGGAGCGGGCACTGTACAGTTATTAAAGTAAATAAGCCAACAGATGTACAAACAATGATGAGCCCTTAATAATAATAATAATAATAATAATAATAATAATAATAATAATAATAATGATGATAATAATCTCCACAATCATCCTCAAAGGAAAATTATTGTTGCCAATAATAATAATAATAATAATAATAATATAATAATAATAATAATAATAATAATAATAATAATAATAATAATAACAATAATAATAAGATCTAAGGAGAATTATTGGAATAGACATCATGAAAGTAATGTAGAGGTATATTAAAACCCAGTAGAGAGCTGGAGATTCATTAAACATCTTTTATAATCCTTTCACATCTGACAGGTCATTACACTCTCCATCTCTGTTTCTCTTTACAGCCTGATAAAGGCTGTTTTATTTTATAATTTTTTTGGCCCATCATGATGTCACAATAATCTTTAAAAAAAAAAAAATAAATTGGATAGTGAATTCGCGAGAAGTGAATCGCGATAGAGCGAGGGATTACTATATATATATATATATATATATATATATATATATATAATATATATATATATATATATATATATATATATATATATATATAATATATAATATATAATATATATATATATATATATATATATATATATATATATATATATATACACCTTCTTCGTATTTTACGAGTGTATTTTATTTGCAAAATTGTAATAACACCCCTAAAAATAATAGTAAAAAAGTACTAAATTTGCGTATAACACCATGTAAAAAATTCGAAATAAAATTTTAATTTTAGTAAATAATCAACCGCCTCTTAGGCACTTTTCCTCCATGCTCCTCCTCTTCTACTGCTTAATGCGATCAGATAATATGAAGATGAATGAGCAAAAACTTTAAGAACAAACAGCAAACAAATTTTCAATATAATATCGTCAGGGAAATAGCATGCGAGGGTGCATCAGCTGATACAAAAGCGGCAAAATGTTTTTGGATAGAAGTTCGTTCTCCTGCATCCTCCTCCTCTTCTACCGCTTAATGCGATCGAATATTATGAAGTAAATTGAAAAAAAGCATTAAGAACAAACTGCAAACAAATTTTCGATTTAATATTGTCTGGGAAATAGCGTGTAGAGAATATATGTATTTCCTTTAAGTTTCCCCGATATAAGTTTTCTTTGTAGCGAATTGTATAGTTTTCTTTTTCTCTCACCTGACTTTGTTTACGTTTAGATTTCGTGCAGCTCGGTCGATATGTAAAGAAGATAGAATAATGTTTAAAACCAAGGAATATTAATATGTAATACTATAATCTTGAAAATTAGATAAACCCAAATAGAGTGAGTAAATAAATATTTTATGAGTAAGGTATTGTGTCTGAGTAGTGATAAGCATCAGCTGATACGGAAGCAGCAAAACGTTTGCCGATTGAGGTTCATTCTCCGCATCCTCCTCTTTTACCGCTTAATGCGATCGAATATTGTGAAGAAAATTGAAAAAAAGCATTAAGAACAAACAGCAAACAAACTTTCGATATAATATCGTCAGGAAAATAGCGTGAGAGGGTGCATCAACTGATACGAAGGCGGCAAAATGTTTGCATCCTTGTGCTCACCGCCCCCATGCACGTCCTAGTTTATGCCTGTTGCCCACCACATAGAGTGCAATAATTTGTTTACTGTACAGTCAATCTGTATAACTTATAATATGCACTAATTGCATGTTAATATAAATAACTAAAGAGCTTTCTGCCTTGTTATGTACTTATAAAATATTTTTTACTGATCTTATATCTTTGTTATAGTTTGTCTATGGACGGTTGTGGAACGAGCTATGCCCATTAGCATTGTTTCTTATGGAAAATAACTTTGAATTAGGTGAAAATTAATATACGCGGCACTTCTGAGAACCTATCTCCGCGTTATTCTAAGAACTACATATATATATATATATATATATATATATATATATATATATATATATATATATATATATATATATATATATATATATATATATATATATATATATATATATATATATATATATATATATATATATATATATATATATATATATATATATATATATATATATATACAGTGTTCCTTCCATTATCGCGAGGGTTTGGTTCCATGTCCCGGCGTGAGACAGGAAAATCTTGGAGTAGGATCAGCCTATATGTACATAGATATTTTAATTTATTTTTACGTTTACACCGTATAAACTGTATAAACCCTCCCTGTACTGTTAAGAAACCACCCTTTACTTCATGAATAACAGCATGCAAGCGTAAATTTATATGACATACTCATGTATATAGGTATTTTACGATTATTTTTACGTTTACTGTATAAACCCCCCCTGCACTGTTAAAAAACCACCCTTTACTTTATAAATAACAGCATGCAACGTAAATTTATATGTACGTGATAGGTAAACTTACCTTATCTGTTATGATTAACATTTTCCTTTGCCGCTTAGGCTCACTACAAGAAGCCTTAGATGATGAAGGATGCTTGGGAGGCATTGCAAAGGTTAAAATATGCGAGTAAAACAATCACAAGCAAAACGTATTAATAAGCACAACGTGAACGGTGCACACGTGAGTTAGACTGAACGAGTGAGGCGAGATAATGGAAGATGGTGGAAGCCTTTGTCCGAAACGCTGTTAGTGGTATCGTATTTTACATGTTGCAGTACTGTTAGTATTTATGTTTTTTACTATTTTTTACTGTTTTATTATTCTTAGGCTAATAAATACTTTTTTTATCAATAAAATCATGAAACTACTGGAAATATAAATATATATGCTAGCTCACGTAGGTGCGACCCCAATACATTGTACGCTATCGGACACTACATATATCGCATGATGCAATACTGTGAGTTATACTGTACGTACGTATATCTAAATTTATGTATCATACTATTTTTTACTGTTTTATTATTCGTAGGCTGGGAAATAAATTTGTTTTATCAATTAGATAATGAAATATGTTTTTTCAATAAAAAAATGAAAATACTGAGAATTTTTATTTTTTTAATATTTTAATATTTTTGCATATACCCCCCAAAAAAAATAATTTGCCAAAAAAAAACCTGTGATACAGTAAAAACGCGAGCCAAGAAACATGATCCAGCGAAGGATCACTGTATATACAGTGTTGCCTCTCTTTTCGCGGTAGTTCGGTTCCGGGACCCACCGCGAACCAGGAAATCCGCGAAGTAGGATCCGCCTATATGTACATAGATATTTTAATATATTTTTACGTTTACACTGTATAAACCCTCCCTGCACTGTTAAAAAAACACCCTTTACATTATAAATAACAGCAAGCAACGTAAATTTTTATGAAAGTGATAGATAAAATTACGGTGAATGAGGTGATAATAACGTGACATACATACTCATTTATAATTATTTTTTCATTTACGTACTGTATAAACCCTCCCTGCACTGTTAAAAAAACACCCTTAACATTATAGATAACAGCAAGCAACGTAAATTTTTATGAAAGTGATAGGAAACCTTACCTTGAATGTGATGATGACGTGACACACATACTCATTTACAATTATTTTTTCGTTTACGTACTGTATAAACCCTCCCTGCACTGTTAAAAAAACACCCTTTACATTATAAATAACAGCAAGCAATGTAAATTTTTATGAAAGTGATAGATAAAATTACGGTGAATGAGGGGATAATGACGTGACATACAGACTCATTTACAATTATTTTTTCATTTACGTACTGTATAAACCCTCCCTGCACTGTTAAAAAAAACACCCTTAACATTATAGATAACAGCAAGCAACGTAAATTTTTATGAAAGTGATAGGAAACCTTACCTTGAATGTGATGATGACGTGACATACATACTCATTTACAATTATTTTTTCGCTTACGTACTGTATAAACCCTCCCTGCACTGTTAAAAAAACACCCTTTACATTATAAATAACAGCAAGCAATGTAAATTTTTATGAAAGTGATAGATAAAATTACGGTGAATGAGAGGATAATGACGTGACATACAGACTCATTTACAATTATTTTTTCATTTACGTACTGTATAAACCCTCCCTGCACTGTTAAAAAAACACCTTTAACATTATAGATAACAGCAAGCAACGTAAATTTTTATTAAAGTGATAGATAAAATTACGGTGAATGAGGTGATAATGACGCGACATACATACTCATTTACAATTATTTTTTCGTTTATGTACTGTATAAACCCTCCCTGCACTGTTAAAAAAAACACCCTTTACATTATAAATAACAGCAAGCAACGTAAATTTTTATGAAAGTGATAGATAAAATTACGGTGAATGAGGTGATAATGACGTGACATACATTTGTACATGAAAGGTAAACTTACCGTGAATGAGGTGATGATCATCATTCTCGACCCCGGAGGAAATTATTTCACTGCCAATAAAAGCTTTATGGCTGCTTTTTTTGGGGGAAGAACATGGTAATGGGGAGTTGCTGTTGTTGTTTCTTCATTTGTTGGAACATGGCATGGTAAGGAGTCATGGCATCGTCGAGAAAATTACAGGTCACCGAACGAACCATATTTTCGTCATGTTCCTGCGAGAGTTGTTGGAGTGCTTTGTAGTGTTCATACATGGCTACCAAACGTTTGAGTGTAAGGCTAGGTTCTTCAGTTGGTTCGTGCGATTCCTCAAGTTCTTCCTCTTCTTCGCTCGCTGATTTCGTCATTTCATCCAAGTCTTCATCACTCAAAGGCTGCGAGTGGCAGTCAGTCAGTTCATTCACATCTTCGGGAGTCATATCTTTAAAGCCTTCTCCTCCTAGCAATGCAGCCAACTTCACAGCTTTCGCAACTGCCGCCTTCTGCACCTCGACAGGAGCAAATCCCTTGTAGTCGTGGATGATTTCGGGCCACAATTTCTTCCAGCTGGCATTGATTGTGGCCGACTTCATCTCTTTGATTGCTTTCTGAATATTTTGTAGGCATGTGGCAATCGTGTAATTACGCCAGTAAGTCTTCAATGAGAAGTCTTTGTCCGAATCTATGGAATCAACTAGGTTCGCCAGGGCATTTCGTGTGTATAGGGCCTTGAACGCACGAATAGCGCCTTGATCCATAGGCTGAATCAGTGACGTCGTATTCGGTGGCAGGAACTCAACTTGAACACCGTCATATTGGAGCTTGGTTGCGTGGCCACCAGCATTATCCATCAAAAGAAGGACTTTAAATTCAAGGCCTTTTTCCATAAGTTAAAGTTTTACCTGAGGGATAAAGCATTGGTGAAACCAGTCCAATGTGAGGCTTTTCATGATCCAGGCCTTAGGGTTATGCATCCAATACACTGGCAGCAGATTCTTATTCTTGTTCTTCAAAGCCCTAGGGTTCTTTGACTTGTAGATAAGCCCGGGCTTTAACATGAAGCCCGCAGCATTCCCGCACATGATGAGGGTAACGCGATCTTTGTGCGCTTTAAATCCCGGGGCTTTAGCTTCTTCCTTGAAGAGAAAAGAGCGAGATGGCATTCTCTTCCAAAATAACCCAGTCTCATCCATGTTGAAGACTTGCTCAGGAACATATTCCCCTTCGGCGATAATTTTCTTGAAGTCATTCTTGACGTAATTTTCTGTGGCAGCTGTATCTGCAGAGGCAGCCTCGCCATAAACTGAAACGCTCTTTAGGCCATAGCGTTTTTGAAATCTGAAGAACCATCCCCTGCTAGCAACGAACGGTTGTATCCTCGATGGAGAATCGCTGGAGGGTCCTGGTTGTGGGTCGTCGATATCTTCTTCTCTCCCCTCCTCTCCACGGTCGCCACTGTCGTCATCGGGTTCATTTGCAGCGAATGTCTCGTACAGCTTCTTCGCCTTTGTTTGTATGATATTGGTGTCTAAGCTGATGTTTTTCTTCCTGCAATCAGCAATCCACAGGGCCAAAGCAGCTTCCATGCGCACTACTGCCTTATTGCGGGGTGATACGAGCCTCTTCCCCGATTTATTAAAAGAAATGCTCGCTGTTTTCCTGATCTTTGCCTCGTCCTTTTTTATGTAACGCACAGTAGATTCATTGAGGCCAAAATAGCGGCCGACATCCACAAACTTTTTTCCTTCTTTCAACATATCTAAGAGTTTCACTTCATCTACAATGGTTAACATTTTCCTTTGCCGCTTAGGCTCACTACAAGAAGCCTTAGAAGATGAAGGATGCTTGGGAGGCATTGCAAAGGTTTTAATATGCGAGTAAAAAAAATCACAAGAAGAACCACGAGAGTTCGACTGAGCGAGTGAGGCGGCACATTGGAAATTGGAGGGAAAAGCAATCTGCAATGAAAAAGCCAATCAGACCCCATGATACAGAAAATATTGAAAAACAATTTTGTGATTCGTTGTCTCCCGACCTTTCAGCCAATAGCATTCCATGAACTATCTCACGTAGGTGAGAGCCTTTTCGTTCCCGAAACGTTGATAGCGGTATCGTATTTTACATGGTGAAATACTGTTAGTACTTTATGTTTTTTAATATTTTTTACTGTTTTATTATTTTTAGGCTAGGAAATACTTGTTTTATCAATAAAATAATGAAAATTTTAATATTCACTAGGTCACGTGGGTGAGAGCCTTTTCTTTTTCCGAAACGTTGATAGCGGTATCGTATTTTACATGGTAAAAGTACTTTTAGTACTTTATATGTTTATTTTATTATTTTTTACTGTGTTATTATTCTTAGGCCAGGAAATACTTGTTTTATCAATAAAATAATGAAAATTTTAATATTCACTAGGTCACGTAGGTAAGAGCCTTTGCGTTTTCCGAAACACTGATACCGGTATCGTATTTTACGTGGTGCAATACTGTGTACTATTTTTTGCTGTTTTATTATTCTTAGGCTAAGAAATACATTTTTTTTATCAATAAAATCATGAAACTACTGGAAATATAAATATATATGCTAGCTCACGTAGCTGTGACTCCAATACATGGTACGCTATCGGACACTGTTTTGCATGATGCAATACCCTGTACTGTGAGTTATACTGTACGTACGTATATCTAAATTTATGTTTTTTACTATTTTTTTACTGTTTTATTATTCGTAGGCTGGGAAATAATTTTTTTTTATCAATTAAATAATGAAATTTAAAAAAAAAAAAAAAAAAAAATGAAAATACTGAAATTTTTTTTTTTCAATATTTTAATATTTTTGCATATACCCATAAAATAAAATTATAATTTATCCAAAAAAAACCCACGATAGAGTGAGACCGCGAACCAAGAAGCGCGAATAACCGGGGTAACACTGTATATATATATATATATATATATATATATATATATATATATATATATATATATATATATATATATATATATATATATATATATATATCCCCGTTTAACTTCAGAGTTCCGTTACTGACAGCTGACTTAAACCAAATTTAAACGTAAGTCAGAAAATACCTAAATTCGAACCTAGGCCCCCCCACCATTGCTAAAAATAAACACTCTAAAACATAGAAAAATAGTGTAAATTCTTAATCTAAGACGTGAAAATAGTAAAACTACACTATACAGTATTGTTTACCTTTTTTACTGTGGTTGGCTTGCATGTGCATAACTTCAGCCCACTTACACAACTTTGGGTTGAACGGCTTAACACCATCGAATTAGCACAAGAACAAGTGGGCGACGCTTCTTCTTCCCCGTTTTACCATTTTCACGGCATTAAACAATCTATTTTCTGTCTCCTGAATCAATAGGAGGCTCACTGGGATGTGCTGTCAAATCTGGTCATGCAGTTAAAGCACTAATAACATTACTAATCATGTTGAAACTATGTATCCTCAGAGAATGAGCATGATAAACAATATGACAGATGATAGAGTGATAAGCAAAGCCTTTACAACGGTGCTTCCCATAAAAATTTGTTCTTATTGAGCTCTCCTTTTTGGTTTCTCTCTTTCTCCAAAATTAATATTTGGTAATTTTGTATATAAATTAAATCTAATTCCTTCAAATAACCAAATAAATAAATAAATGAAACCATTAACTTGATACAGTATATATGTATAGAATAATGTCCTGTGACTATTCTTGTGCCAGCCTCAAAAAACTTTTTCGCACAAAGATTATATTTACGGCTATGTATTTGGTAATTTTCTAAATAAATTAAGTCTAAATCCTTCAAGTAACCAAATACATAAAGAAATGAATAATTAAAACCAGTAACATGATGCAGTATATGCATATACAACAATGTTGTGTAACTATTCTTCCAACCTCAACAAACTGTTTTGCATAGAGATTGTATTTACTTCTAGGTATTTGGTAATTTTGTAAATAAATTGTGTCTAATTCCATTAAATGTCCAAATACAATGTACATTAAAGCCTGTAAATAAATAACACCATTAACTTGATGCAGTATATATGTAAACAGTACAACAATGCAGTGTGACTATACTTCTGCCAACCTCACCAACCTCAACTAAGTTTTTCGCATAAAGATCATATTTACGTCTACAATTTGGTAATTTTGTAAATAAACTAAGTCTAATTCTTTCAAATAACCAAATACATATACAAATAAAGAAATAAAACCATTAACTTTATACATTTTATACGTAAACAACAAAGTCGTGTGACTGTTGTTGTGGAGCATATCAAGTTGTTTTATTTATTTATTTGTTTATGTACTTGGTTATTTGAAGGAATTAGACTTAACTTATTTACAAAATTACCAGATATATATTCGTAAATACGATCTTTCTTATGCGAAAAATTGCATTGAGGTTGGCAGGAGAATAGTCATACGACATTGTTGTATACGTATATACTGTATCAAGTTAATAGTTTTAATTATTTATTTGTTTATGTATTGAGTTATTTGAAGGAATTAGACTTAATTTATTTACAAAATTACCAAATGCATAGCCACGAATACGAACTTATGCAAAAAAGTTTGTTGAGGTTGGCAGAAGAATAGTCACACGGCATTGTTGTACTGCATGTGTATTAACTGTAGCAAGTTAATGGTTTTATTTATATATTTGTTTATGTATTTGGCTATTTCAAGGATTTAGACTCCATTGATACAAAATTACCAAATACAAAGCCATAAATACGATCTTTATGTGAAAAAATTTGTTGAGATTGGCAGAAGAATAGTCACACGACATTGTTGTACTGTATATATAAAGTTAATGGTTTTATTTATTTATTTATTTATGTACAGTATTTGTTTTTCTTTAGGTATTAGATTTAATTTATTTACAAAATTACCAAGTATAAATTTTGGAGAGAGAAACCAAAAGGACAGCACTATAAGAACTTATTTTTAAGAGAAGACGTAATTGTAAAGGCTGTGCCTCTCACTCACTCATCTGCCATCTTGTTTATCGTGCTCATTCGTTGTGGATACATACTTTTAACATCAAGATGATGTAAGTGCTTTGGCTGGATGACCAACATTGACGGCACATCCCAGTGAGCCTCCTATTGATTTTTTAGACAGCAAATAGATTGTTTAATGCCGTGAAAATGGGAAAGGGGGGAAGAAGAAGCATTACCCACTTGTTCTTGTGCTCATTTGCTGGTGTTAAGCTGTTCGACCCAGAGTTGGATATGGGGCCTGAAGTTATTCACTTATCCAGATGCAAACCAACAACAGTAGTAAAGGTCAGCAATACTACAGTGTAGCTTTACTATTTTTGTCTTTGATTAAGAACTTAGATTATATTTCTATGTTATAGAGTATATATTTTTAGCTTTATTTGCAGGCCCTAGGATTGAATTATAGGTGTGATCAGACTTATGTCTAAATCCGGGTTAAGCCATCTGTTAGGAAAGGAACCCTAATGTTAAACAAGAACCCCTGTATATGTATATATATTGCATACTAATATTCAGTATTTTCCTGTTTCAGTATCAGAAGGTTTGAAAGAAATTAAACCTTTAGTCGTACCTGAAGTCTTTACTACTAGAATAAATAGCGGTGATTATATTTATTCTATGGTTTTTAAGCCCCATAATTACACACAGGGGAGAAAATACCCAACTGTACTTAGTATATATGGTGGACCTCAAGTTCAACTCGTTTCTAATACATTTAAGGTAAGTCCTTATTTCTATGTCTGTCTCGTTTCATCTAGTTTAATGATTCCAGTTTTTCTAAATAGGCCTCAAAAAACGTCATTTGTTCCCAAATTGTTATTGCTGTTTGTAATATGAAGTTATATTTTTTATAGTTATGCAATGAAGGCTGGTGCCTTATGCACAGGATATATAGAGCAATGTTCAGTGCAGTACTGAAAATTATCGCTGTGGCTAATTAAAGAGTAGCATAGCATACAGATGCACTTTTAAAGATGCAGAAAACAGTCTGTAGTAGAAATATAGATACAGGTTTCTTATACATAATCTGTAATCATTTTTATCTCCGATTTAGATCAGTTTTAACTAAATATAGTGTTAGTATTTGGTGTAATAAGTTTTTGTGCCTTTATGCATAGAATTAAAAACTGAAAAGCAATGTGAAAATATTTTTGGTAATATATTCACAGAACCTTTAATATAATATACATTTAAACATTATTAAGGACTTTGATGACAATTTTAAGTTTGCCATAAGCTTTGCAATATTAAGCAGTGTTCACCCCTCAGTAAAGACAGTAATTCGTGTGTTATCTATAATTGTATCTTTATCTTTTTCATTTATATTGGTCTTTGCATAAGATGTTTTTTTGCCATTCTGCAATAATAGTGAGGGAAAGAAAATATTAATACAAATATGAAACAAACAAATTTGTAAAGGTAAAAGACAAAGACTACATATCTGTCAATTTTTGTATTATATGTAGAGATGTATTTTGTGATACACATATTGCAGTGTGTTGTATTATGTATTATTTAAACTTGCCAAACTCTTTTGCACCATGTCTAACAGCTGTAGCTGTACATGTAAATAAATCCCAAAAGTCTTTGGTAATTGTCACGATAAAAGTTTGCAATAAAATTCCAAGACTACTGATAAGTAAACATTATATTTAAGATTCCTCTTGTACCAGTAGTAATCTACATTACTGTAATTATCTCACTTGAGATGGCGATAATTGGGGTATTTTACTTATAGTTTTAAGTGTAACAGGCATGCACATATTGCCTTGTTGATAGGATGTCTTGTAAGTTTTCGTGTGCATTCAATGGATAATTCTTTTGCTCTGAGAAGGATGACTGCTTGGAAACATTTAAATATTTACTTTGTTATAATCATATATTGCAGAAAACTTTTATATTAGATTTTAAGTAGCTCAATATATGTTTAGAATTTCTGCTACCATTTTAGTAAAAGATTTTTCGTAGCAATGCTGCAAAATTTTTTAATTTTTAGGGTTTTAGACACATGCGGACACATATGCTGGCTGCGCATGGGTTTTGTGTTGTTTGTATCGATTCACGAGGGTCTGATAATCGTGGAATGGGCTTTCAAGCACACCTTATGAATAGAATGGTAAGTAACAGTTTTTTCCCAGCTTTGCATGAGAATAAGGGGTGATGCTTGTTTGGTAGCTTCCCAATAACTTTTTAGAAATATTGTGGTCAAAAGGCTTTATGCAACTTTTATTTGTAATGTACCCCAACTCTCTCTCTCTCTCTCTCTCTCTCTCTCTCTCTCTCTCTCTCTCTCT
>JAXCGZ010007210.1:0-5000 GCA_037179515.1 Halocaridina rubra | reverse complement strand
GAGGTATATTTAGCATTGAGAGCAATGAAAGCAGGTAAAGCACCAGGGATAGATTGGTGTCATGCTGAATGCGTGGGGGAGGCATTAGTAGAATGGATGGTTAGCTGGTTGGATGTATGTTTCAGGAAAGGGAGGGTCCCAGTTGACTGGAGGAGTGCATATGTAATTCCACTTTACAAAGGAAAGGGAGATAAGTATGAGTGTAGTAGTTTTAGGAGAATTAGTTTGTTGAGTGTAGTTGGTAAGGTATATGGAAGAGTGTTAATTGAGAGAATTAGGAAAGGTACTGAGAGATTGATTGGGGAAGAACAGTGTGGGTTCAGGAAAGGAAGAGGATGTGTGGATCAGGTGTTTCCGGTAAGACAGGTGTGTGAGAAGTTCTTGGAGAAAGGTAGGGACACTTTTTGGACCTTTAAGGATTTAGAGAAAGGGTAGATAGAGAGGGGTTGTGGAGGGTGTTGCGACTGTATGGGATAAGTGGAAGTTTGTTGAATGCGGTGAAGAGTTTTTACATGAATAGTAGAGCATGCATGAGAGTTGGGAATGATATGAGTGATTGGTTTGAGATGAATGTTGGGTTACGTCAAAATTGTGTAATGTCGCCATGGTTGTTTAATGTGTATATGGATGGAGTGGTAAGGGAAGTAAATGAAAGAGTATTAGACAGAGGCTTGGAACTAGTGGGTGAGGAGGGAAGGTTGTGGAAATTGAGTCAGTTGCTATTTGCGGATGATACTGTACTGATGGCTAATACTGAAAATGTATTGAATCATTTGGTGACTGAGTTTATTAGTGTGTGTGAAAGAAGGAAGTTGTGCGTGAATACTAGTAAAAGTAAAGTCATGAGGTGCACGAGAAGTGTTAATGTTGGCAAATTGAATGTAGGAGTGAATGGGGAGTTGCTTGAAGAAGTTGAGAGTTTTAAGTATCTGGGATCACATGTATCAAGGAGTGGACGAGTGGATGTAGAGGTAAATCACAGAGTGAAGGAAGCTAGTAAATGTCTAGGTAGATTGAAAAGTGTAATGAGAAATAGATATTTGGAAATGAATGCAAAGAGAAGGATATATGAAGGTGTAATTGTGCCAACAGCATTGTATGGAGCAGAGACTTGGAATGCAAGAGAGGATGAAAGAAACAAGTGAATATAATGTAGATGAGATGTTTGAGAGGTATGACTGGTGTATCTAGAATAAATAGAGTAGGAAATGAGGATGTCGGGCAGAGAACGGGTGTTGGAATGAAGCTGTCGGATAGGTTAGATCAGAAAGAGTTTAGATGGTTTGGACACATGGAAAGGATGAGTGATGAACGATTAGTGAAGAGAGTGTGGTGTGCAGAAGTGCTAGGAGTTAGGCTAAGAGGGAGACCTACAATGAGATGGATGGATGGCGTGAAAAGAGCACTGAATGCACGTGGAATGTCAGTGGAACAGGGAAGAGTCCATGCAAGAGATGGGAATGAGTGGAGGAAGATTGTGCATATATGACACGGCCCAAAGGGATTACTCGCACCTGCTAGCTCAGTGAACTGTGGTGGACGGGTGTGAGGGGAGTTGCCATTTGATGAAGCAGTGGGGGTAAACCAGCTGCGGCTGTCGGTCCTTCTTGTAGAATATCCTCGCCCACCTACCATGTGGTTGACTCAAGCAGGGTGGAAGGGGGGGAGACGTTGCAACCCTCTATCCCCAAGGAGCTGAGAGGAGTGGTTGAGGTGTGTATGTGGATCGTGGTGAATGCGTGTTTCTTGGCTCGGCCACCCCCCTTACAAGGGGGAATGTGGCTTGTGTCTACGTATATTTTTAATGTTTTTATTTTATTTGTTATTATTATTATTAGCAGTAGTAGTTTAAGTAGTAGTAGTAGTAGTATTGTTGTTATTATTATTATGATTGTTGTTGATATTAATATTATTATTATTCATATTATGATTATTATTATTATTATTATTATTATTATTATTATTATTATTATTATTATTATTATTATTATTATTATTGTTATTATTATTATTATTATTATTATTGCTATTATTATTATTATTATTATTATTATTATTATTATTATTATTATTATTATTGTTATTATTATTTTTATTATTATTATTATTATTATTATTATTATTATTTTATTATTATAAGTATATCATACATATATACTTAGATTCATATTTTCCTCTATCATTCGCACATACACACACATATACACACACACACACACGCGCGCGCGCGCGCGTGTTCCTAACAACCATGAATCAGTAGAATAGATCACGAACTGTTCAGGCTAGATAATAGCAATAATGCTCAAGATGCAGCTCGCATTGAGTAAAATGAACCGAGAAAAAATAATTAAATTTTTCTCTCTCTAATCTGCTCTTCCATCATGACTTACTGTTGCCTTTTTCCCACGAAATATAGCGCCCTCGCCCATACTTTGGGAATGTATGATAATATACTCTCTCTCTCTCTCTCTCTCTCTCTCTCTCTCTCTCTCTCTCTCTCTCTCTCTCTCTCTCTCCTCTCTCTCTCTCTCTCTCTCTCTCTCTGTAATATATATATATGTGTGTGTGTGTGTGTGTGTGTGTGTGTGTGTGATTACCTAATTGTGATTACCTAATTGTGATTACCTAATTGTGTTTACGGGAAAGAGCCCAAAGCTCGTATCTTCCCGTCTCCTGATCGGTTCCATTTTATACTTAGTGATACTTATCATACCTGTCCTTAAAACTAGGGATTGAGATAGCATTAACTACCTCCTCGCTTAGCCAATTCCAATTATCAACTACTCTTACACTGAAAAAGTTTTTCCTTACATCCTGCAAAGAAGTTTTCTTACGAAGCTTCAAACTATGACCTCTAGTTCTAGAGCCAGCCATATCAAAATATCGATTCCTATCCACTCTATCATAACCATGAAGGAATTTAAAGACTGTCACCATATCCCCCCCTCACTCTTCTAGCTTCGAGTGATGGTAAGTCTAATTCCCTCAGCCTCTCATCATAACTGAGATTGCGTATTTCTGGCACCAGTTTCGTGGCATGTCTTTGAACTTTTTCAAGCTTAGCTATGTGCTTTTTCAAGTGCGGATTCCAAAAGGGGGCTGCATATTCGAGTTTTGGCCTCACATAGGTTACATAAATATTTCTGAACATTTCCTTGTCCATGTGCCTGAAGGCTACCCTTACATTTGATAAGAATGCATATGCTGCCCTTACTATGCCATTTATATGTATTTCTGGAGACAAATCTACCAGTATGTTTACTCCTAGATCTCTCTCATTTTCTGTCTCTTGAAGTTGTACTCCAGCCACCGAGTAGTCAAGCTTGGGCCTTCTTGCACTTGTACCCATTCTCATTACCTTACATTTTGAAGTATTGAATTTCATTAGCCACTTTTCTGACCACTCATGCAGATTATTTAGATCCTCCTGAAGTTCTCTACCATTGTTCTCGTTTTTTACTTTCTTCACAATCTTTGCATCATCTGCAAACATATTCATGAATGAATTTACAGACTCTGGTAGGTCATTTACATATACAAGGAACAAATGTGGCCTTAAAACTGAACCCTGTGGAACTCCACTACTAACTCTTCTCCATTCAGACACTGAGTGTCTTACTCTAACCCTCTGTTCCCTACCGTCTAAGTAAGTTTTTATCCATTCCAAAACATTTCCACCTATTCTAGCCATTGATTGCAGCTTCCTAATAAGTCTCCCATGTGGAACAGTGTCAAACGCTTTCTGGAAGTCTAGGAATATGCAATCTGCCCAGCCCTCTCTTTCCTGTAAGATTTGGCTTACCTCATCATAAAATTCTAATAAGTTTGTTACTGTTGATCTACCTTCTCTGAAGCCATGTTGCCTCACTGACGAAAAGTTGAAGGATTCCAAGTGAAGAGAGATATGTTTCCTTAGTAGTTTCTCCATAACTTTGCAAACTATGCTGGTCAAGGAAACTGGTCTATAGTTCAGAGCCGTATCCCTCCTTCCCTTTTTTGAAAATAGGTATCACATTTGCCTGTTTCCAGCATCTTGGAATCTCCCCCGACTCCAGTGACTCCTTAAATATGATACTTAGTGCCACTGATATTGTGTTTGCGCATTTTTTAAGCACATGAGGGGATATGTCATCAGGACCTGTAGCTTTATGAACATCTAAATCCATCAGCGCTTTGCATACCTCTGTGGCTGTAAGGTTGATGTTCTCTAATACCGGCCCTTGAGCTTCTATCACTGCAATCTGAGGGGGTGGGGTATTTTCTACTGTAAATACTGACTGAAACTCCTTGTTCAATTCTTTGCAGATCTCTTCGTCCGTCTCAGTGATGCTTCCATCCGCTCTCTTTAGCCTTAAAACCTGTTCTTTTACCTTCAGTTTTCCTCTGATAAAGCTGTGGAAAAGCTTGGGATTTTCTTTCGCCTTCCTGGTGATGTCCCTCTCATAATCTCTCTCTGCCTCTCTCCTTTTACTTAGGTAGTCATTTCTTGCTCTTTTGTAGGTTTGCCAGGCATTTATGTTTTTTCTCCTCCTATACCTTTTCCAGCATTTGTCTCTCCACTCCTTAGCTCTTTTACACCCATTATCGAACCATTTCTCTCTGGCATGAATTACACCTACTTTGGTGACAGGTATGCAGCAATCTATTATCTTCCCATATTTCTCACAAAAGATGTCATACATTTCTTGTACAGATTTGTTGTAAAATAAGGTTCTCCAGTCAATAACTGCGAAAAGCTCATTCATTTTGATGTAATCTCCTTTCGGATAGTTCCTCCTCATGTCCTCAGTGCCTCTACTCTCAGGAAGAATATCTTCAATGATATACTCCATCAACAACACACAGTGGTCACTCTTTCCAATTGGTGGTTCATACTCAATATTTTCAATCTCCAACACATTATCTGTGAACACTAGATCAAGTAGTGATGGCTCATCCCCACCCCTGGCTCTTGTTGGTTCCATTACATGTTGGTGTAGGAAATTCCCTTGTACGCAATT
>JAXCGZ010007209.1:0-12719 GCA_037179515.1 Halocaridina rubra | reverse complement strand
TTCAGTGACACACGGAATTGCTCCTCTTAAATTTTAGTTTCGAGTGACTAAAGTGCTTAGTGGAAAACTTTACCATAATTTCCAAAAATATGAAATCGTGCAGAGTATTGTGAGTGCAAAAACTAATATTTGTTGTAAGGCGAGACTGTTCATATTAAAGGAAAAAAATTGAGAACTTTTTCGTGAGAAGAGAGAGAAGCTGCCGTCCAGTTTCTGCCTTGAGGGAAATCTAGAAGAGTTGCCAGACGTGGAGCCTCACACCACATTACCTAATTTTTTGTGTAAACTGGGGAAAGCTCTTGAGCCGTTTTACCTGATCCTGTGGTTCTATATATTGTTAAAAACAGTATCCTTCCCATTTATATTAACTAGTTAGTTAGTTTGATACACGAAAAAATTGAATAATAAAAGAAAAAAAAATTACCAAATACCCACCCGTCAACAGTACTGAGTTAAGTTGCCAAGTAGTACAGCAGTCCTATTTTCTTCATTTTTTTTTTTTGCTTTTCTTTTAGCTTTCTCGTTTGCTATTTTGTTATTTTGTATATATATTGAGTTAAATGTAAAGTCTAAATCCCGTGATAACATATCTTGGTTAGCAAGTCAGTTTATCAGTTAGGAAGAATATATAACAGAAACAGGTGGGTGCCACCTCGAACACAAATTCGAATTTTCCTTCAGGTTTGACTTTTGTTTTTCTTTTTCTTTTTATACGTAAATTACCATGGTCAAGTTTTTAAGTTAAGATGTGTGTTACCAGAAAGGAGACAAACTGAGTCACTAAATAGCACTTATATGGAGATATAAAAATTCTGTGTGAAGGTAAATTAGAAGTTTTTCTCTTTTTTTTTTTTTTTTTTTTTTTTTTCCTCTTTCTCGTCTTCTTTCTATATTCTGTGAGAGGGAGAACATAAAAATGAAGCCATCTCTGTCCCAAACCTCTCCCACCCATGGGGCGGGAGAAGGGGTAGTCATCAGAGGACTTAAACAGAGAATCAAGAAGTTAGAGGAAATGGTTACAAGCCTTGATGATAAAATTCGGAATATGGATGGAGAAATGAAAGAGAATGAAACACTCAGAGAACAAATAAGATCTTTGGAGGAAGCAAATAAAGCACAAGGGCAGGAGAGAAAGGAACTAGAAAAAAGAATAAAGAAGCTGGAAGGGGAAAAGAGTCAACTAGAATCTAGAATTTCTAATCAAGAAGATAAAAACAAACAGCTAAATGACAACCTAAAGGAATTAGATGTTAGTTCACTGCTATCTTCTGAGAGAGACGAGATTGCTGCTTGGAATGTTCAGATTAAGGAAAACATTGAACAGTTCAGAAAAGAGTTCCAGGAGCTGAATATGGAAAATGATGCCATGAAAACGTCCTTTGCTGATGCACTAAAGGGGAATGTGGCAGTAAAAGAGGCTGTAAAGGTGGTGGCACTGGAAAACATACAAACAGTTGACTATAAAGAGACAGTAATCGAAAAAATGAAAGACGTTGTGATGGAAAGGGCAAACCCACTCATCAGACAGGCACTTGATAAGGAGAAGACAGTGGTAATCTCAGGCATAAGTGAATCCCAGGAGCCAACATGGCAGGGGAGACTTGAAGAAAATAAAGCTAGGGTTGTAGACCTGATAAGAAAGCTTGGAGTAGTATGTGGTCCTGAGGATATTGTAAACATACACCAACTAGGTAAATATTCGAGGGAAGGAAAGCCGAGACCAACAAAAGTAACCTTTGAGAGAGGGGAGACATGTAGGGAAATATTGTTGAGAAAAAAAAGTCTAAAAGACCTTCAAGAATGCAAAGAAGTGTTCATTAGACGATACAGAACACAGGAAGAGATGGGAAAGATCAAAAACTTGTTGCAAGAGGCAAGAAGGTTAAATGATGAAAGAAATGAAGAAGAGAAGAAAAATTTTCGTTACGGAATACTTCCAGACAAAGGGGAGATAAAGAAGATAATGACAGAAGATCAGGGGATGGGGCCTCATTAAGATTGTTATACACAAATGCTGATGGATTAGCTGGTAAGGCAGTAGAATTAAAAGATAGGATTCACAACAGTAAGGCAGATATAGTAGCAATTACAGAGACTAAGTTGAGTGAGGACATAAACAGTGTCACAGTTTTTCCTAAGGGCTTCAGAATACTAAGGGTCGAAAGATCTGAGAGGACTGGTGGAGGGATAGCACTGCTCATAAGTGAGAGGATTCAAGTTGAAGAGATAAACTTGGCTATAGAAAGTGAGTTCAGGGAATTTCTTGTTGCTCGCATAAATACTGGGTCAGAGAGCATTATAATAACTGTTGTATACAACCCACCAAGGAACCAAAATAGGCTTGAAATTTATGAGGAAAGTCATATAGGTACGATTGAAGTCATAAACTCAGTTGTTAACATGGCGCGGGAGAAAAAATGTAGGATTTTAATTATGGGAGACTTTAATCATAAAGAGATAGATTGGATAAATCTTGACCCACACAGTGGTGAGGACTCCTTTGGGGCAAGATTCCTAGATTGCGTACAAGGGAATTTCCTACACCAACATGTAATGGAACCAACAAGAGCCAGGGGTGGGGATGAGCCATCACTACTTGATCTGGTGTTCACAGATAATGTGTTGGATATTGAAAATATTGAGTATGAACCACCAATTGGAAAGAGTGACCACTGTGTGTTGTTGATGGAGTATATCATTGAAGACATTCTTCCTGAGAGTAGAGGCACTGAGGACGTGAGGAGGAACTATCAGAAAGGAGATTACATCAAAATGAATGAGCTTTTTGCAGTTATTGACTGGAGAACCTTATTTTACAACAAATCTGTACAAGAAATGTATGACATCTTTTGTGAGAAATATGGGAAGATTGTAGATTGCTGCATACCTGTCACCAAAGTAGGTGTAATTCATGCCAGAGAGAAATGGTTCGATAATGGGTGTAAAAGAGCTAAGGAGTGGAGAGACAAATGCTGGAAAAGGTATAGGAGGAGAAAAAACATAAATGCCTGGCAAACCTACAAAAGAGCAAGAAATGACTACCTAAGTAAAAGGAGAGAGGCAGAGAAAGATTATGAGAGGGACATCACCAGGAAGGCGAAAGAAAATCCCAAGCTTTTCCACAGCTTTATCAGAGGAAAACTGAAGGTAAAAGAACAGGTTTTAAGGCTAAAGAGAGCGGATGGAAGCATCACTGAGACGGACGAAGAGATCTGCAAAGAATTGAACAAGGAGTTTCAGTCAGTATTTACAGTAGAAAATACCCCACCCCCTCAGATTGCAGTGATAGAAGCTCAAGGGCCGGTATTAGAGAACATCAACCTTACAGCCACAGAGGTATGCAAAGCGCTGATGGATTTAGATGTTCATAAAGCTACAGGTCCTGATGACATATCCCCTCATGTGCTTAAAAAATGCGCAAACACAATATCAGTGGCACTAAGTATCATATTTAAGGAGTCATTGGAGTCGGGGGAGATTCCAAGATGCTGGAAACAAGCAAATGTGATACCTATCTTCAAAAAGGGAAGGAGGGATACGGCTCTGAACTATAGACCAGTTTCCTTGACCAGCATAGTTTGCAAAGTTATGGAGAAACTACTAAGGAAACATATCTCTCTTCACTTGGAATCCTTCAACTTTTTGTCAGTGAGGCAACATGGCTTCAGAGAAGGAAGATCAACAGTAACAAACTTATTAGAATTTTATGATGAGGTAAGCCAAATCTTACAGGAAAGAGAGGGCTGGGCAGATTGCATATTCCTAGACTTCCAGAAAGCGTTTGACACTGTTCCACATGGGAGACTTATTAGGAAGCTGCAATCAATGGCTAGAATAGGTGGAAATGTCTTGGAATGGATAAAAACTTACTTAGAAGGAAGGGAACAGAGGGTTAGAGTAAGACACTCAGTGTCTGAATGGAGAAGAGTTAGTAGTGGAGTTCCACAGGGTTCAGTTTTAGGGCCACTTTTGTTCCTTGTATATGTAAATGACCTACCAGAGTCTGTAAATTCATTCATGAATATGTTTGCAGATGATGCAAAGATTGTGAAGAAAGTAAAAAACGAGAACAATGGTAGAGAACTTCAGGAGGATCTAAATAATCTGCATGAGTGGTCAGAAAAGTGGCTAATGAAATTCAATACCTCAAAATGTAAGGTAATGAGAATGGGTACAAGTGCAAGAAGGCCCAAGCTTGACTACTCGGTGGCTGGAGTACAACTTCAGGAGACAGAAAATGAGAGAGATCTAGGAGTAAACATATTGGCAGATTTGTCTCCAGAAATACATATAAATGGCGTAGTAAGGGCAGCATATGCATTCTTATCAAATGTAAGGGTAGCCTTCAGGCACATGGACAAGGAAATGTTCAGAAATATTTATGTAACTTATGTGAGGCCAAAACTCGAATATGCAGCCCCCTTTTGGAATCCGCACTTGAAAAAGCACATAGCTAAGCTTGAAAAAGTTCAAAGACATGCCACAAAACTGGTGCCAGAAATACGCAATCTCGGTTATGATGAGAGGCTGAGGGAATTAGACTTGCCATCACTCGAAGCTAGAAGAGTAAGGGGGGATATGGTGACAGTCTTTAAATTCCTTCATGGTTATGATAGAGTGGATAGGGATCGATATTTCGATATGGCTGGCTCTAGAACTAGAGGTCATAGTTTGAAGCTTCGGAAGAAAACTTGTTTGCAGGATGTAAGGAAATACTTTTTCAGTGTAAGAGTAGTTGATAATTGGAATTCGCTAAGCGAGGAGGTAGTTAATGCTACCTCAATCCATAGTTTTAAGGACAGGTATGATAAGTATCACTAAGTCTAAAAATGGAACCGATCAGGAGACGGGAAGATACGAGCTTTGGGCTCTTTCCCGTAAACAAAATTAGGTAATCACAATTAGGTAATCACACACACACACACACACACACACAAGTTTTATATATTCAATTGTAGCAGTGTTTTCTATCTATTTATCTATCTATCTGTCTATCTATCTATCTATCTATCTATCTATCTATCTATCTGTCTATCTATCTATCTATTTCTCAGTTCACAGCATAAAGCATTGCATTGCTAGGAGACGGAGTGGTACGAACAATTACTAACATAGAGAGCCCTCTGTAGGTAGCAGCTTATAACTTTGCATGACTTGGAAACCGGAAACTTTGAATCGTGATCAAGTCAAATTTTGCTTCATATCAGCACTGAAAACTATAATTAAATACCTGAAATACAACTTTCCTCCCCCATTCAGAAGCCTCCAATAGAGAAGGTGGCGGAGCTCCTCGATTCCTAACCACTCTCAACTAATGAAGTGAAATAACTACTATTTGGATGGAGCAAGTGATGGAGCAGTATCATAATTAGCTCATGAATGCTCTTCTGAATGCGGTGTTGAGTGTGCGTGCTCACACACTCCCACGGAAATTCAGTATATGCACATACTAATGCACGCAGTTCAGTCTCTTTTCGCAAAACATTTAATGTTCTTAAGAAGCATTATACAAAGATTAGCCAAAAAAAAAAGAAGTTATGTTTTGGAGTATTGTTTCCGCCTGAGATATCAGTTATGTAAAGCTAATTGGATTATAGATATACAAAGCGAAGCTGGTAATCTTATAAAATATGCCTGTGCAATAACGCTTATGAAGCCTGAGATATAAGATATAATAGTTCTGGGGTACATTTTATAAAAATTTCCACCTGCAATATAATTTATATAGTCTAAGGCATCAGCTACATATATCAGCTCTGAAGTATCTTATAAAATTGGCACCAGGGGTATCATTCCTAGAGCTTGGTATGGGATACCCTGGGCTATATTTCACAAAATGCGTACGATAAGATATAATGTGTAGAGCCTGGGATACTTTAATCAAATTTGTCCCTTGGATATAATTTATAGATCTTGAGATATTAAGATATAAAGTGCAACTCAGTATCCTACTGGAAGCATCATTTGGGATATATTTAATAAGTATTTACCTCTGGGGCATTATTTATACTTTCTGGGAATTCAGGGTATTAATAGCAATACTGGATTATAATTTTCTCAACTAAACTAAGTTATCAATTGTGGATACAGACAGGCTGGAACTTGAGACTTAAGGCTTGATGTCTCTCCTAACGCCCTGTGGTAAGCCTTGAATATAGTTTACAAAATCCAATCCTGAAATAGCATATACAAAGACCAAATGTGGTATATATTATGGATATTAACCACGAAATATCATGTAAAATTACCCTGGAGGATCAATGATAGGAGACATTCCTTTTATAGAAACTGAATCTGATACAGAATTTTACATAAGTAACACTGGGATATCGTATAATATCCAGCAATGGGATATCACACACAAAGCCTCGGATATGCTAGTTATCCAGCTCATCCTTGGGATAACCTGTAGTCCATAACGAATATTCCAGACGATCGTCTTGGGATATTGTAAACGGACACAAGTTTATAAATATAAAAAAAAAATTATGTGGTTAAGTTTATTTTTTGCAAGCATATTTCTTTTTGAAATTGATTTTATATTATTTTTTTTATTTCTTTGATTTTATTTATTTATTTATTTATTTATCTATTTGATTATTTATTTATTTATTTATTTATTTATTTATTTATTTATTGATGTCAGAGGTAGCGCGAGAATTATTATTTATGCAGATGAATCTCACAAGTGGCCTGGCCAGATGAGGCTAATAAAAGCAGCATCGCAGAGTTGAAGCTAATGGCCTATCATTTTGGTAAAAGAGAAGGAGAAGAAAAGGATGAAGAAAACAAGGAGAAAAAGAAGATGAAAAAACTTCATTAAGAAAAGAAAAAAAGGACGAAGAAGACTGAAGAAAAAGGTAATTAAGAAGATGAATAATTAATGGTCAAACGAGAATAAAATGGTTATATCAATAGTACTGAGTAATATATTTCACCTTTAATAGATCTCTAAAATGGGCAATTATAACCAGAAAAAAATGAACCAGTTTACTGGATCTTAACCAGTATGAAATATTTCGTTTATTAATTCCCATCTGAAAGGAAAGAAAAACCAATTTACCTTCTCGAAAGCTCGAACATTTGTCCAGAAATATGAAAAATGGTGGTTACTGGAAAGCAAGGCTTATAACTGAAAAAAGATATGAATTTTTTTTCCAGTCTGAGGCATTATAATGGTCCTCCTTCATAAAACAGGACATATGACTTGAAGAGTGAAAAGTTACAACCTACTAGAAAGCGGGATCATGAAAAGGATTTTTTAATTAGTTTGTTTATAGAAATACCCTTACTTCCTCCTCCCAAAAAGGAGTATAAAAACTTAAGGGAGAGTTTTTTGGAAAGCAAAATGTATTCTTGGAAAGCTAGATCACAGCAAGGAATCAAAAAACACACAAAAAATGGTCAGAATTGTGTTTTTGTCACCAACTAGCTTAAAGAAAAGACCTACTTCCCGATTTCCTAGAAATGGTGCATATCACCCAGTGAAGATGGAAAAATTTTCTGCAGTAGTTGGGAAATTACAGAAAATCTAGATAAATGGAGAATTTACTATGGAAAAATGGAAGATGAAAAGGAAAAGCAATTGTGTTAAAATCATTTGATTAAACAGACAAAAACTTAAGAAATCAATTTACATGAGAATGCATTTGGGTGGGCAGATGGTTATCGAGAGAAGCTTCCGTATGACGTTGGTTATATTACAAAAGATGGATGGATCTCTGGAGGAATGTAGCTCAGTTAGACCCAGGTCTTCAACACACACACACACACACACACACACACACACCGCGCGTTCAGTGACACACGGAATCGCTCCTCTTAAAATTTAAACTGTTTCCAGTGACTAAAGTGCTTAGTGGAAAACTTTACCATAATTTCCAAAAATCTGAAATCCTCCTGCAGAGTATTGTGAGTACAAAAACTAATATTTGTTGTAAGACGAGACTGTTCATATTAAAGGAAAAAAATTGAGAACTTTTTCGTGAGGAAGAGAGAGAAGCTGCCGTCCAGATTCTGCCTTGAGGGAAATCTAGAAGAGTTGCCAGACGTGGAGCCTCACACCACATTACCTAATTTTTTGTGTAAACTGGGGAAAGCTCTTAAGCCGTTTTACCTGATCCTGTGGTTCTATATATTGTTAAAAACAGTATCCTTCCCATTTATATTAACTAGTTAGTTAGTTTGATACACGAAAAAATTGAATAATAAAAGAAAAAAAAAATTACCAAATACCCACCTTTCAACAGTACTGAGTTAAGTTGCCAAGTAGTACAGCAGTCCTATTTTCTTCATTTTTTTTTTTGCTTTTCTTTTAGCTTTCTCGTTTGCTATTTTGTTATTTTGTATATATATTGAGTTAAATGTAAAGTCTAAATCCCGTGATAACATATCTTGGTTAGCAAGTCAGTTTATCAGTTAGGAAGAATATATAACAGAAACAGGTGGGTGCCACCTCGAACACAAATTCGAATTTTCCTTCAGGTTTGACTTTTGTTTTTCTTTTTCTTTTTATACTTAAATTACCATGGTCAAGTTTTTAAGTTAAGATGTGTGTTACCAGAAAGGAGGCAAACTGAGTCACGAAATAGCACTTATATGGAGATATAAAAATTCTGTGTGAAGGTAAATTAGAAGTTTTTCTCTTTTCTTTTCTTTTTTTTTTTTTTTTTTTCCTCTTTCTCGTCTTCTTTCTATATTCTGTGAGAGGGAGAACATAAAAATGAAGCCATCTCTGTCCCAAACCTCTCCCACCCATGGGTCGGGAGAAGGGGTAGTCATCAGAGGACTTAAACAGAGAATCAAGAAGTTAGAGGAAATGGTTACAAGCCTTGATGATAAAATTCGGAATATGGATGGAGAAATGAAAGAGAATGAAACACTCAGAGAACAAATAAGATCTTTGGAGGAAGCAAATAAAGCACAAGGGCAGGAGAGAAAGGAACTAGAAAAAAGAATAAAGAAGCTGGAAGGGGAAAAGAGTCAACTAGAATCTAGAATTTCTAATCAAGAAGATAAAAACAAACAGCTAAATGACAACCTAAAGGAATTAGATGTTAGTTCACTGCTATCTTCTGAGAGAGACGAGATTGCTGCTTGGAATGTTCAGATTAAGGAAAACATTGAACAGTTCAGAAAAGAGTTCCAGGAGCTGAATATGGAAAATGATGCCATGAAAACGTCCTTTGCTGATGCACTAAAGGGGAATGTGGCAGTAAAAGAGGCTGTAAAGGTGGTGGCACTGGAAAACATACAAACAGTTGATTATAAAGAGACAGTAATCGAAAAAATGAAAGACGTTGTGATGGAAAGGGCAAACCCACTCATCAGACAGGCACTTGATAAGGAGAAGACAGTGGTAATCTCAGGCATAAGTGAATCCCAGGAGCCAACATGGCAGGGGAGACTTGAAGAAAATAAAGCTAGGGTTGTAGACCTGATAAGAAAGCTTGGAGTAGTATGTGGTCCTGAGGATATTGTAAACATACACCAACTAGGTAAATATTCGAGGGAAGGAAAGCCGAGACCAACAAAAGTAACCTTTGAGAGAGGGGAGACATGTAGGGAAATATTGTTGAGAAAAAAAAGTCTAAAAGACCTTCAAGAATGCAAAGAAGTGTTCATTAGACGATACAGAACACAGGAAGAGATGGGAAAGATCAAAAACTTGTTGCAAGAGGCAAGAAGGTTAAATGATGAAAGAAATGAGGAAGAGAAGAAAAATTTTCGTTACGGAATACTTCCAGACAAAGGGGAGATAAAGAAGATAATGACAGAAGATCAGGGGATGGGGCCTCATTAAGATTGTTATACACAAATGCTGATGGATTAGCTGGTAAGGCAGTAGAATTAAAAGATAGGATTCACAACAGTAAGGCAGATATAGTAGCAATTACAGAGACTAAGTTGAGTGAGGACATAAACAGTGTCACAGTTTTTCCTAAGGGCTTCAGAATACTAAGGGTCGAAAGATCTGAGAGGACTGGTGGAGGGATAGCACTGCTCATAAGTGAGAGGATTCAAGCTGAAGAGATAAACTTGGCTATAGAAAGTGAGTTCAGGGAATTTCTTGTTGCTCGCATAAATACTGGGTCAGAGAGCATTATAATAACTGTTGTATACAACCCACCAAGGAACCAAAATAGGCTTGAAATTTATGAGGAAAGTCATATAGGTACGATTGAAGTCATAAACTCAGTTGTTAACATGGCGCGGGAGAAAAAATGTAGGATTTTGATTATGGGAGACTTTAATCATAAAGAGATAGATTGGATAAATCTTGACCCACACAGTGGTGAGGACTCCTTTGGGGCAAGATTCCTAGATTGCGTACAAGGGAATTTCCTACACCAACATGTAATGGAACCAACAAGAGCCAGGGGTGGGGATGAGCCATCACTACTTGATCTGGTGTTCACAGATAATGTGTTGGATATTGAAAATATTGAGTATGAACCACCAATTGGAAAGAGTGACCACTGTGTGTTGTTGATGGAGTATATCATTGAAGACATTCTTCCTGAGAGTAGAGGCACTGAGGACATGAGGAGGAACTATCAGAAAGGAGATTACATCAAAATGAATGAGCTTTTTGCAGTTATTGACTGGAGAACCTTATTTTACAACAAATCTGTACAAGAAATGTATGACATCTTTTGTGAGAAATATGGGAAGATAGTAGATTGCTGCATACCTGTCACCAAAGTAGGTGTAATTCATGCCAGAGAGAAATGGTTCGATAATGGGTGTAAAAGAGCTAAGGAGTGGAGAGACAAATGCTGGAAAAGGTATAGGAGGAGAAAAAACATAAATGCCTGGCAAACCTACAAAAGAGCAAGAAATGACTACCTAAGTAAAAGGAGAGAGGCAGAGAAAGATTATGAGAGGGACATCACCAGGAAGGCTAAAGAAAATCCCAAGCTTTTCCACAGCTTTATCAGAGGAAAACTGAAGGTAAAAGAACAGGTTTTAAGGCTAAAGAGAGCGGATGGAAGCATCACTGAGACGGACGAAGAGATCTGCAAAGAATTGAACAAGGAGTTTCAGTCAGTATTTACAGTAGAAAATACCCCACCCCCTCAGATTGCAGTGATAGAAGCTCAAGGGCCGGTATTAGAGAACATCAACCTTACAGCCACAGAGGTATGCAAGGCGCTGATGGATTTAGATGTTCATAAAGCTACAGGTCCTGATGACATATCCCCTCATGTGCTTAAAAAATGCGCAAACACAATATCAGTGGCACTAAGTATCATATTTAAGGAGTCATTGGAGTCGGGGGAGATTCCAAGATGCTGGAAACAAGCAAATGTGATACCTATCTTCAAAAAGGGAAGGAGGGATACGGCTCTGAACTATAGACCAGTTTCCTTGACCAGCATAGTTTGCAAACTTATGGAGAAACTACTAAGGAAACATATCTCTCTTCACTTGGAATCCTTCAACTTTTTGTCAGTGAGGCAACATGGCTTCAGAGAAGGAAGATCAACAGTAACAAACTTATTAGAATTTTATGATGAGGTAAGCCAAATCTTACAGGAAAGAGAGGGTTGGGCAGATTGCATATTCCTAGACTTCCAGAAAGCGTTTGACACTGTTCCACATGGGAGACTTATTAGGAAGCTGCAATCAATGGCTAGAATAGGTGGAAATGTCTTGGAATGGATAAAAACTTACTTAGAAGGAAGGGAACAGAGGGTTAGAGTAAGACACTCAGTGTCTGAATGGAGAAGAGTTAGTAGTGGAGTTCCACAGGGTTCAGTTTTAGGGCCACTTTTGTTCCTTGTATATGTAAATGACCTACCAGAGTCTGTAAATTCATTCATGAATATGTTTGCAGATGATGCAAAGATTGTGAAGAAAGTAAAAAACGAGAACAATGGTAGAGAACTTCAGGAGGATCTAAATAATCTGCATGAGTGGTCAGAAAAGTGGCTAATGAAATTCAATACCTCAAAATGTAAGGTAATGAGAATGGGTACAAGTGCAAGAAGGCCCAAGCTTGACTACTCGGTGGCTGGAGTACAGCTTCAGGAGACAGAAAATGAGAGAGATCTAGGAGTAAACATATTGGCAGATTTGTCTCCAGAAATACATATAAATGGCGTAGTAAGGGCAGCATATGCATTCTTATCAAATGTAAGGGTAGCCTTCAGGCACATGGACAAGGAAATGTTCAGAAATATTTATGTAACCTATGTGAGGCCAAAACTCGAATATGCAGCCCCCTTTTGGAATCCGCACTTGAAAAAGCACATAGCTAAGCTTGAAAAAGTTCAAAGACATGCCACGAAACTGGTGCCAGAAATACGCAATCTCGGTTATGATGAGAGGCTGAGGGAATTAGACTTGCCATCACTCGAAGCTAGAAGAGTAAGGGGGGATATGGTGACAGTCTTTAAATTCCTTCATGGTTATGATAGAGTGGATAGGGATCGATATTTCGATATGGCTGGCTCTAGAACTAGAGGTCATAGTTTGAAGCTTCGGAAGAAAACTTGTTTGCAGGATGTAAGGAAATACTTTTTCAGTGTAAGAGTAGTTGATAATTGGAATTCGCTAAGCGAGGAGGTAGTTAATGCTACCTCAATCCATAGTTTTAAGGACAGGTATGATAAGTATCACTAAGTCTAAAAATGGAACCGATCAGGAGACGGGAAGATACGAGCTTTGGGCTCTTTCCCGTAAACACAATTAGGTAATCACAATTAGGTAATCAC
>JAXCGZ010007208.1:0-12743 GCA_037179515.1 Halocaridina rubra | reverse complement strand
ATTATTGTTGAGTCAGCAACCCAAGTTTTCACCCATAATTATTGAAGTCCGCCTGCATTCAGCTCGCTCCAGTAGAACATAAGTAGGATGAACACATCTGTGTAAGATAGAAGTATGATACACTGTAACCTTGCTTAACAGTATGCATTGCACGTGGTATAATCTTCATATCAGCCTCTTCTATATCATTCATTAGTTCTGAAACCTCTCCATATCTCGATGTCCTTAACAAACAAGGAAAGACATTGCTATCAGGTCCACATAAGTTACTGAGAATAATTTCTACCTTAGGATCTGTTCAATTCTGGGTTAGTGCTTCTGTATGAATGGGGGATTTGAATTTAGCTTTATTGACTACTTGGCCAAAGTCTGTCCATTTCTTGAGGGAGAGGCGTTGTCCTTGACACATCATGGAGTTCTATTCATGACTTCTCCTCTCTTCTTTGCAGCTCAGAATCCTTCAAAGATGCCTGCACATAGGAATCAAATACAAAATCAATCCTTGAGGCACCATTTGAAGTAGAACCAATGTATCTGAGAAAAGCATCACAGAAGTCTCCAAAGTTTTTAGCACTCTTTGTTTTAATCTCTCGAGTATTTGCCATCACATCAACTATATAGCATGTAGCTTTCGACCTATAAGACTTTAGCGTTCTTGGATCCTAATCACACATGGCCCAAGCTCAACATTCGTTTCAGACCATTTTGGCTTGCAAAAATTAGATCCACCCTCATCTTAAAATAAAACAGCAACTGTGTCGTGGATTCCACCCATGCCAGACAGGTTAGCCTCCTCATGGTCAATGTTGTCAGAATAATAATAATAATAATAATAATAATAATAATAATAATAATAATAATAATAATAATAATAATAATAATAATAATAATAAACCTTTATTTCCATTTCAATACAATGGGTATTCGTCAGCCAGGGCAAGCCCCAACCCCCCACTGTGGTGTCCAAACACAGCAGTTCCTGCCAGTAAACAGCTTAAACTCTCGGTCTTGGACGGGAACCGATCTTTGGACCTCGTGAATGCGAAGCCAGCGCGTTACCACTGTACTAGCCAGCCCACTGTGTATCCTGACTTGTTAAAGTGACAAGGAAATGGAATTATATCTGAACTGCTCTCAACAGTGAAGGATGCAATATCATTCTGATGATGTAGGAGGTCACCATAACTAGAACACAAACCAAAGTGGTTGAAACTTGTTATAAGGGTGGATCTTTCCCATGAATCATATATAGCCTGGCTATTCATAATGTGCATAGGAGTTCACTTTCTCCCATGATGCAAATCATGATACATTATTTGGAAGATGATTTGCATTTGTCTATATTTTGACTCAGAAATGCCAGCCTGTTCATCTTTGGTGTTAACATCTTCATCATCTGGTATGTGTAGACCTAAAGTGAATTCAGTTGGGTCAAAGTTGTACAAGGCACCCATGAACTTGAGCAAGGGTTAAGGTATAGGTATAGTATTCCAAGATGTCTTCAAATCAGTTGCATCACAAAACCTATCCTACAAGTCGAAATCTACTTGTAACAGGCACTGCCGAATGATAGCAGCACATTCTCTGATGGGATCAGTCCCTCTGATTTCATCTGCCATATTTTCAGGTGAAACTCCCTTACTAAAAAATAACTCATACTTATTTAACTGCTTTGGCTGTGAGAAACATATCTGATCTGTGAAATGATCTGTGAGAAGAATTTTCACCTCGCAGTTAGTGACACTGCTCATTTCAAGCTGTTTATTCATAGCATCCTTAACAAAACCAAGTTCATAGCCATTACCATTTGTAAGACCCTTTTCAATGTCAGATACTATATTTGTCCATGCCTCTTTCTTATGGTTGGTGCTTATGTCATCAAAGCACTTCTCTTTCAAACGTTCATATTTCAGAATATATTTGTTCACGCATTGTTTGTAACAGTATAAATCTGCTCCAAACACTGCATGGATGTCCTGGAGATCACAGGTACTAGTGTATACATCGTCCTGCGTGAACACAGCAGCCTCCAAGAAACTCCTTTTTCTATTTAATTCTGAGCTTCTTTACTTTTCATACGAGTTATTAAGCTTCAGAAACCCACATGCCACACATTTCTTCTGATATATTTCACTTTCAGGAGATGGCTTTGGACGTGCACCTACGCTTGACCGAACTGTTTTATCCCTAATCCTATCAATCAGTATCCTACCATATACTTTTCCTACCACACTCAACAAACTTATACCCCCTAAAATTACTGCATTCATACACATCTCCCTTACCTTTGTGTTGGGGCACTATACAAGCAATCACCCATTCCACTGGCCCCATTGACAACATAAAGCATATATTAAACACTCACTAACCATTCCAATGCAGTCACACCCCCTTCTTTCAACATCTCTGTTCTCACTCCATCCATTACAGGTGCTTTACCTGCTTTCCTTTCATCCAATGCCTTTTTCACCTCCTCTCCTGTAATCACTCTCATTTTCATCTTCCATTACTGGCACTTGAACACCCCCCATTGCGACTATAGGCGGCTCTCTATCTTCCTCAACATTCAGTAACCATTCAAAATAGTCTTCCCATTTTTTCCTCGCATCTTTCCCTCTTAACATCTGTTCACTTTCCATTTTGCACTGTCTCTTCCATCCTCGATTCACTCTTCATTACTCTCTTCACTTTTTTCCAAAACTTCTTTTATTCTTCTCATATGAACTACTAAAATCCTGTTCCCATCTAACATATGCCAACCTCTTTTCTTCCTCTACCTTCCACTTGGTTTCCAGATTTTTCTCCATGTATCTTTCATACATCTCACTACTGTTACGCTGCAGTCATTCCTCAAAAGCCGTCTTTTTCTTTTTCACCTTTATTTTCACTCCTTCATTCCACCACTTGCTGCCCCTCTACATGCCAACTCCAACAAACCTCTTTCCACACATATCACTTGCATGTCCCACAAAACCTTCCTTCAATAACCCTCATTCCTCCTCTAACTCCCCAACTTCTTTTTCTCCACCCTGTCAAATGCCACTTTCAATCTGTCCTGATATTCCTGTCTCTTCTCTGGCTTTTTCAACTCTTCCACCTCCACCACTTCCCTTCTATATTACCTCACTCTATTTCCCCACTCTTTTGCTACTACCACTTGTGTTTCAACCAAAAAAAGGACAGACATCCCAGCATCCGCACCCCTAAATGTATGCACATCTTTCACTATACCAATCATTCTCTTTGTTACCAACACATAATCCATCAATGTTCTTTCTTTCACTCTTCCAATTGCCACAATCATTCATGTATAATTATTTATTTCCTTCCTTTGAAAAAACTGTTACCTATCACCAACTCTTGCTCCATACCCATATCTAACAGTCTCTCGCCACTCTCATTCCCACCTGGTACCCCATACTTTGCTACAACACCCTTCTACCTCTCCATCACCCACTCTGGCATTCAAGTCATCCAACACAACCACATAGTTCCTTCTACTCAGACCATCCAAATACCCAGTTAACTCATTCCAGAATTGATCCCGCTCTTCCTCACTTCCTCGCCCATCTTAACCCTCGCCCACATCAGCCTAGATGGCACTTTTTTCCATTCCACTACCTTATTTACCATCCATTAACTCTGTAATAATGCCACACCTTCTCTCGCTCTCCCCCTTTCAACCTCAGACACCCTACCTGTGACCTCAGCAAATGCTACTTCTCCTTTTCCTTTCATCTTCGTATCACACAATGTCATATCTTTTGCTCTCTATCGTACTACAACCACGCACACTTAGAAACCCCAAAACTAGAGTTTGAGGAGAAGTTACTCTCACCTCTACTCCCTTTCTTCTTTGAGATCTCGCTGGAGGTTAATACAAAGGGGGAATTCCCAGTCCCCTCACCCTGTCCACTTTTAGTCGCCTCTTACGAAAGGCAGGGAATACATTGGGCAATTTCATGATGTTGTGCCCGCCACCAGAGAGTCACGATTAGCTTTTTTCACAGGGTCAATGTCAAAGACATAAATATTTACCGCTAAGTGTTGACGAAAAAATAAAGTATTTTTGAAAAAAATATTTTTTGTAACATGTCCGAAAGGGACCTACGTGCCATTAATATCAAAAAGGATAAAAATAGTAGCAAAAATTCTAGTTTCATTTTTTACTTTATGTGGGTATCAGATTGACAGGAACATATGTGCATTTTGAATTATTTTCGAATATGAGCTTAGGGTTGAGAGTATCATCATTTCGTGTTTACTTCAAAGGCAAATAAGCGTACTACTACTACTACTACTACTACTACTACTACTACACTACTACTAATAATAATAATAATAATAATAATAATAATAATAATAATAATAATAATAATAATAATAATAATAATAATAATAATAATAATAATAATAATAATAATAATGATAATAATAATAATAATAATTATAATAATAATAATAATAATGATAATAATAGAAATAATGATAATAATAAACAGAAACACCTTCACAAGTATTATACAATTATAGTATCGGTTTCCTCAATAAAGAATTGAACGAAAATCCTTGAGGACTCCTTCAGGACAACAGTTCATATTTTGGCGGACACAGCCCCTGATATCAAGGAAAATGAGCCGGAACTAAATCTGCACAATTGTAGAAGGCATTGCTAAGCCTAACACTGTAGTTATCCTATTCAACAGAACCATCAATGATTAACCAGCACACATACATATCCAATTATTTCTCATAATGTTGATGAACCTTTTTTTTATTTAAGTAATATAATATAACACGATTAATATAACATTGCACGATTTGATCCAGGTTCGATTCCTCAACGTAAGAGACTCCAACAGACTGGACTTGTGTTTATAGGCAAAAAGTTTATAGATAAAAGTTGAATATAACTTTCACTCAAGGTCAAGGATTAAAGAGGGCAATACTGCACTTTCATCATTGCTATCATCGTCACTGTTGTTGTTGATGATGATGTTGAGAAGTCTATCTACGTTTCCATCCAATCTAACATAAAAGAATAGGCACTGAACAGGTACCTCTTTACCCGAATATCGATGTTTTAATGCATGATTATTCCGGACCCTTAACTTGTATTTTCATGAATCGTGCTTATTCTGCTCAGCTATATGATGAGAGAGATAGTTGGATAGGCAGATATATAGACTGTTAGATAGACAGGAACACAAATAGTTATGTTAATAGATAAACAGATATAAGTGGAGAGAGAAACTATATGAATTGATACAACTTTATATTGATCTGTTTTGCATAACAAAGAGTATTGATTAGATAACAATATACCATGTATGTCTGGTTACACATAGGCAGCTCAAAACAGCGTAACATTTCCGGAGAGTCCCTTTCACAAGGATACTGTAACCATACTGTCTACCTTCGGGTAATAAGTATTTCACATGGCTTTTTAAACAGAAGGATAATAATAATAATAATGATAATAAAAATAATAATAATGAAAATAATAATAATAATAATAATAATAATAATAATAATAATAATAATAATAATAATAATAAAAATAATAATAATAATAATAATAATAATAATAATAATAATAATAATAATAATAATAATAATAATAATAATGATAATAATAATAATAATAATAATAATAATAATAATAATAATAATAATAATAATAATAATAATAATAATAATAATAATAATAATAATAATAATAATAATAATAATAATAATAATAATAATAATAATAATAATAATAATAATAATAATAATAATAATAATAATAATAATAATAATAATAATAATAATAATAATAATAATAATAATAATAATAATAGCAATAATAATAATAATAATTATAATAATAATAATAATAATAATAATAATAATAATAATAATAATAATAATAATAATAATAATAATAATAATATATAATAATAATAATAATAATAATAATAATAATAATAATAATAATAATAATAATAATAATAATAATAATAATAATAATAATAATAATAATAATAATAATAATAATAATAATAATAATAATAATAATAATAATAATAATAATAATAAGAGGGAACGATGCTAGGAAAAGATGGGCAGAATATTTTGAGTGGTTTCTGAATTTTAAGATAGAGAGGTAGCTATAGTGGCAGTAGGGGGTGTTCAAGTGTCAGTAATGGGAGATAAAAATGAGAGAGAGATTTCAAGAGAGGAGGTGAAAAGGGCATTGGATGAAGCGAAAGCAGGTAAAGAACCTGGAATGGATGGTGTGAGAGCGAAGATGTTGAAAGAAGGGGGCGTGACTACATTGGAATGGTTAGTGAGAGTGTTAAATATATGCTTTATGTTGTCAATGGTGCCAGTGGAATGGGTGATTGCTTGTATAGTGCCCCTATACAAAGGTAAGGAATATTCGTATGAATGTAGTAATTTTAGGGGTATAAGTTTGTTGAGTCTGGTAGGAAAAGTGTATGCTACGATACTGATTAATAGGATTAGGGATAAGACAGAAAATGTGATCGCGGAAGTGCAGAGTGGTTTTAGGAGAGGTAAAGGTTGTTTAGATCAGATTTTTATATTTAGGCAGTCAAGTGAGAAATATTTAGCAAAAGGGTAAGGATGTGTATTTTGCATTTTTGGATCTGGAGAGAGGGTATGATGGAGTTGATAGAGAGGCAATGTGGAAAGTTTTGAGATTATATGGAATTGATGGTAGACTGTTGCAAGCAGTGAAGAGTTTGTATGAGAGCAGTAGAGCTTGTGTTAGGGTAGGGAATGAAGTGAGTGAGTGGTTTCCAGTGAGTGTCGGACTGAGACAGGGATGTGTAATGTCACCATGGCTGTTCAATTTGTATACTGATGGAGTCGTAAGAGAGGCGAATGAGCGAGTGCGTGGTCGAGGTTGGAGAATGGTAGATGAGGATGACAGCGAGTGGGAGCTGAATCAGTTCCTGTTTGCAGATGACACTGTGGTGGTGGCAGATTCAAAGGAGAAGCTTTGTCAGTTAGTGTCAGAATTTGGAATGGTGTGTGAGAGAAGGAAGTTGCGAGTGAATGTGGGAAAGAGTAAGGTTGTGAGGTGTACAAGAAATGAGGATGGTACTGGATTGAATGTTATGTTGAATGGAGAGACACTTGAGGAAGTTGATCAGTTTAAGTATTTAGGCTCGGTTATAGCTGCAAATGGTGGAGTGGAAGCAGATGTGTGTAACAGAGTGAATGTAGGATGTAAAGTGTTGGGTGTGTTGAAAGGAGTGATGAAGAATATAGGGTTTGAAATGAATGTTAAGAAAGTTTTGTATGAGAAAGTGGTTATACCGACTGTGATATATGGATCAGAGTTAAGGGGTATGAGAGTAAGTGAGAGACAGACACTAAATATGTTTGAAATAAAATGCCTGAGGCGTATGATTGGTATATCTCGGTTGGATAGGGTTAGGCATGAAGTGGTGAGAGTAAGAACGGGTGTGAGGATATAATTGGCAGGCAGAATAGATATGAATGTTCTGAGATGGTTTGGCCATGTGGAAAGGATGGATAATGAAAGAATGCTGAAAAAGGTGATGAATGCGAGACTTGATGAGATAAATACTAGAGGGAGACCTAGGTTTTGATGGGTGGATTGAGTAAGGGGAGCCCTGAATGATAGGAGGATGAATGTGAGGGAAGCAAGTGAGTGTGCTAGGAATAGGAAAGAGTGGCAAGCGATTGTGACGCAGTTCCGATAGGCATCTGCTTCTACCATTGTGCTTCATCTTACATAGGTAACCCTGTGGTAGGGGCAGTAGGTTAGCTGGCATTATGAAGTGACACAGGTTGTGGAAGAGCCAGTAGGATGGGCTGTGGCACTCCAGCAGTGCCATCTGAGCATTCGCTAGCTCCCTCGTCATTGCTCATAGAGCAAAGTAATCCCCTTATTTTTTTTTATTTTTTATGTCGGCTACCCCTTAAATTGGGGGAAGCAGCCAAGGTGAATGTATATATTTATTATTATTATTATTATTATTATTATTATTATTATTATTATTATTATTATTATTATTATTATTATTATTATTATTATTATTATTATTATTATTATTATTATTATTATTATTATTATTATTATTATTATTATTATTATTATTATTATTATTATTATTATTATTATTATTATTATTATTATTATTATTATTATTATTATTATTATTATTATTATTATTATTATTATTATTATTATTATTATTATTATTATTATTATTATTATTATTATTATTATTATTATTATTATTATTTGTATTATTATTATTATTATTATTATTATTATTATTATTATCATTATTATTATTACTAAAATAAGACTGTCACGAATTTCATATAATTCATATTTTATTGCACAGATTTAGGAAGCAAATCAAAGTCATGGAGGTCTCTTGTTGGACAAAAAGTGCATAATAACTTGGTGCACACAGCCCACTGATGTCAAGAACTAGCAGCAATTTCTGCTGCACCAACTCACTTACAGAGAATGTTGCTTCTCCTATCAACCTTGTTTCCCTCTCACCCAAGCCTTCATTAAGCAGCACACACGAAGTAATTTGTGATCACATTAATGGTCCTATTTTTTTTAATTTATATAATATATATAATTCAAGAGTACCTTTAATGGCTCCTACAGTGGGTAATCGGATCTGGGTAGAGTAAAATAAGATCCAGGATTGATTCCTCGACATAAGAGGCTTAAACAAGCCTCCGCATTTAGTTATCATAGGCAATAAGATTATATAGATGAATGAAATGTAACTTCTACTGAATCCAAAAAGAATATAGAGGGCAATACGGCACCGTTACTATTTCTAACGTCGCCATTGTTATTGTTGGGAAACCTATTTTCATTCCATCCAGTCTTACGTAAAAGAAAATTAACTGAGAAATTACATAATTATGAGAATATCGTAGTTTTAATGTACATACGTTACAAAGCCTTAGCTTCACAACTGCATAAGTCTTGCTTATCACCTGTTCAAAGTAAGACGAGAGAAGATTGTTGTATAGCCAAACAGAGAGACTGCTATATAGATAAATAAATAAATAGACAGATAGATAGCTGGGTAGATAGATAAATAGATATATAGAAAGATAGATAGATAGATAGATGGATAGATAACTATGTACATAGAGAAAAACTACATGACTTGATACAAACTTATTTTGAAATGTTTTGCATTACAAAGACTTTCGATCAAAAAAATAATAATATATTTATCAATAAGACTTCTCGTCAGCTCCACACGGATTAACATTACCAAAGATTCCCATTCACGGTCATACAGTAGCTATACTGTTAACATTCGGGATAGAAAAATGTCAAAAAGCTAATTAAGGAAACGCAACATTATAACTGGCACTGCCTACTCTCGCATATTACATAAGAAGAAAATCTAAAGACGTAGAACACTCTCCTCACATCACCTGAGGGAAGGTAGGGATGTCAGCCCCATGTAAATGGGGAGAGGGGGATGAATGGAGGAACTATTTCTTTCTGGAAGGTTAACGTTAGTGGTTGCTGTATTATTCATCCTTTGTACATATCACTTTGCGTCTTGGGAGTCTATGTGACACGAAGAATTATTGTGGTTATGTGTGGAGTCATATTTCTCTCTCTCTCTCTCTCTCTCTCTCTCTCTCTCTCTCTCTCTCTCTCTCTCTCTCTCTCTCTCTCTCTCTCTCTCTCTCTCTCTCTCTCTCTCTCTCTCTCTCTCTATCTATCTATCTATCTATCTATCTATCTATCTATCTATCTATCTATCTATCTATCTATCTATCTATCTATCTATCTATCTATCTATCTATCTATCTATCTATCTATCTATCTATCTATCTATCTATCTATCTATCTATCTATATATCTATCTATCTATATATCTATCTATCTATATATTTATCGATCTATCTGTCTGTCAATTTATCTATCTATCTATTTTTCTATCTATCTATCTATCTATCTATCTATCTATCTATCTATCTATCTATCTATCTATATATTTATCGATATATCTATCTGTCAATCTGTCTATCTATCTATCTTTCTATCTATCTATCTATCTATCTATCAATCTCTCTCTCTCTCTCTCTCTCTCTCTCTCTCTCTCTCTCTCTCTCTCTCTCTCTCTCTCTCTCTCTCTCTCTCTCTCTCTCTCTCTCTCTCTCTCTCTCTCTCTCTCTCTCTCTCTCTCTCTCTCTCTCTCGTTGTTATTGATATCATTTGAAATTGTTGACGTTATGTATATATATATATATATATATATATATATATATATATATATATATATATATATATAATATATATATATATATATATATATATATATATATATATATATATATATATATATATATATATATATATATATATATATATATATATATATATATATATATATATATATATATATATATATATATATATATATATATATATATATATATATATATATATATATATATATATATATATATATATATATATATATATATATATATATATATATATAAATATATATATATATATATTTATATTTATATATATTCTCGAGCCAAAGACATGTAATTTCTGCACGAAGTCGCTACCAACTACATCACTGAAGGTATAAAGAAGAAGTTAACCTCGCACTAACTACTATCCCAGGAAAGAACGCATTCTTTCTTAAATCTTGTTTCTTCATATTATAGCTTCTTTCAAACATCACTCGTTGCTTCTTTTTGACATTTACTTCAAACCCCATGCTCTATAGGAATCAATAGTAATCATTTAACCCTGACCTTGACTCGAGCCGAAGACACGCAAGTACTATGCCAAGGTTCTAGAAACTGCACCACCGATGGAATAAATGTAGAATAATGCATCAGCTAGGGGGGTTTTCGTGTGCAAAAAATGTACCCTAAGTTATCTACTACAAATTTGATGTCGACACCTTCTTTGATTGGAAAACCTTGATTACCATTTCCATAACCCGGCAATGAGTGAGAAAATGAGCCCTCTTTTAAGGGTTCCGGCGAATATTTTTGGCCCAAATGTGAAGGGTGGCGGTAAAGAAAACGTAAATTACTCCGCCGTCTATCATTGTAAAAATACAGACTACCCCTCAAAATGTCGGCCTTTAAGCACTCTTCCATATGGTATGCAGGTTTTATTGATGGGATAAAAAATTATGTTACCACAGGTCAAAAGGTCACCAAAAAGCGGGTCAATTGACAAGTTTACTTCTCTCTAGAACTCGACCCCAAAAGCATAACAGGTTCATTATATTACCGCCTCTAATGGTTTACTAAGTACATGTTATTGCAGTAGAACATAAACAACACATAACAGAATATACAAGATTTTTAAAATGGCCACATTTGTCCAAAGAAAAATACTAGTTTCAGACTAAAATAACATTCCATTCATTCCATTCCCCCAAGACAGATGTTCTGCCTTATTTTTTATGTTATTTTTTTTATCTATTTTTGTTTATGATTTATGTAAGAATTTTTCCGGAAAATGCCAATAACAGTACGTGCTACATATCCTTTCCTGGGCTTCAATTTTTTAATCAAACCTATGTATCCATCATTAAGGTAACAAAACATTTAAGAAATTAAATGTAATTTAAGTAATTAAATGCAAAATTCATGGTGTTGCCACATATCTAAATGTGTATTTTAAGTCAATCAAACAAAACAAACAAACAAACAAACTTTATTTCCATTTCAATACAATGGGTATTCGTCAGCCAGGGCAAGCCCCAACCCCCCACTGTGGTGTCCAACCACAGCAGTTCCTGTCAGTAAACAGCTTAAACTCTCGGTCTTGGACGGGAACCGATCTTTCGACCTCGTGAATGCGAAGCCAGCGCGTTACCACTGTACTAGCCAGTAAGTTACCTCTTTTTAATACAACAAATTTTGACACATCGACTTTTCCAAGTCACTTTGACAAGTGCAAATGGTGCAACATAGATTTTAAGAGGCCCGACAAGGACACCTCTGGGTTCTACATTTTTACAAGTGCAGTGGATTGCAAGGTCTTCTGGAATCGGATTGCTGCCCTTACTTGGGACCAAAAGGTTGCCAATAAACTCGAGGCCAAACTCTTTTGGTTCAAGGGGCTCACATGATGTTAGCAGTGACACCATCTGGTGAGTGGCAAAGTAGGCTCCTCTTATGTGCAGTCTGATGGAATGACTTGTGGGTGGCAAGTCATCCAAACATGACCGCTTGGCATGATGATATTTGTAGTTCCGGAGCTGGTCCATGGTTTTCATCCCCATTCCCTTCTTAAGGACCAGCGTGAGGTAGGCTTCTGTTTTAGCAACTGCATTATCCATATTGCCTGTTGCAACCATAAAGTCATTTAAGTGAATCTCTGGGTTCGCCATGAGAGCCGCATGCTTAGTTCCAACTGTGCTTGTGTAATCAGATCTTGTTAGTGCATGGACAGCGGGCAAAACCTGACATAAACCCGAGCCGATTTTTTTTGTGAGAATGTTAATTAGGATGCTGGCTAGTACAGTGGTAACGCGCTGGCTTCGCATTCATGAGGTCGAAAGATCGGTTCCCGTCCAAGACCGAGAGTTTAAGCTGTTTACTGGCAGGAACTGCTGTGGGTGGACACCACAGTGGGGGGTTGGGGCTTACCCTGGCTGACGAATACCCATTGTATTGAAATGGAAATAAAGTATTATTATTATTATTATTATTATTATTATTAT